>JAHZMW010003855.1:0-40073 GCA_027743745.1 Alloscopus bannaensis
CCAGAAAGACTTGGACTCGCTCTGAAGCACAGTGGAGTGTCCATAACCGTCACCTCGTTGACGGACTTCTTTGCTTTTGGTAACGGAAACTAACACATTGAACTTTTACCTCAGACATGGCCAGTACAATGTTGTGGTAATCACCTTTGTTTTATTACGATTTTCAGCGATTGGGGCGACAACGGTACGAAATGAATGAAATCAAATCTTTACTAATTCAGGATTGGTAGACAAGTCTTTAAAATGCTAAAACGAACGATAGGTTTTGCCAGCTCTTCAGTCCTTTTGTATTTATGCCGCCCTGGGTATTATTGCGACGTACGTGTTCCAAGCTACATTTTTCGTGTCATGGTTGGCCATTGATCAAAGACGAATTGAACAGAGTCGCAACGCCTTCATCCCTTTCCTAATCCATTCCTCCGGACACTCGAAGGCGTTGCAAAGCCATGGCCCAAGTTTGGCTCAAAGCGTCATAGAAAAGGTCTACTGTAAGCTGCTGTTTCACAAGCTGACAAAGGTTATCTTTATAAATCCCTACCGCGAAGGTCTTTTCATTCCTACCACTAATAAACATAATTTACTACTCTTCAAAATAGGTGGTGGTATTCACAATCACGATAGGAATCATGGGAGTCAACATTTGGGGAAATGTCCTTCTACGCCAGGAGTTCAACCCAATTTGGTTTCTTCCTCAAGATTCGTACCTCTTCAAGTATTTTGCTGCCCGAGATAAGTATTTCCCGGAGAAAGGACACGAGGGACTCGTCTTTCTCAGCAATGTCGATCTCAAATCTAACTTACCAAAAATAGAAGCACTCCTCGACACTTTGGGAAATCAGCCTTTCTTGCATGAAATCGATGATTGGTACTTTCCCTTTAAACATTACGTCAACACAAATTTCAAAGCAGGTCAGCCAGATTTCAAACCTCTCACTTTTCCCGTGCTATAATCTTATTTTAAATTTGCTTGTTTGTTCCCTTGCTCGTTTAGGAATCCCAACAAACGAGTTGTTGAGTGACCGAGATTTCCGAAAATACCTCGGAAAATTTTTATTTAGTCCCACAGGAGGACGATTTCAAGCCAACTTTGCGTTTAATGGTAACCTCACTTGCGGATTCAAAGCCCCGACGGCAACAGTGAGCTTCCAAAAATACGTTTCGTGTAAAATATCTTAACTTCAAAATGAAAACTACGGGTTTTCATATTTTTTATAGCTTTCATTCTTCAGCTTCAAGTTCAAAGTGTTAGACGGGCCTGAGCAACACATTCCTGTCATGAATGCAGTTAAAGGAGTGATCCGAGAATCTAATTTTACTCCAGTGAGTAGCAGTCACGCTTTTGTATGGAGTTTTGCATTCGCTGGTTGGGAAACTGATGAAATCATTACGTGGGAATTGTACCGGAACATGGGATTGGCCATGATTAGTGTGTTCGTTACAACCTTAGTCTTGATCGCCAATTTGCAAACTTGCTTGATGGTTCTCCTCTGCGTTGTATTAACTTTGGTGGATGTTGGGGGATCCATGCATTTCTGGAACTTGACCATCGACACCGTTTCATGCATAGATCTCGTCTTGGCCATTGGTTTGTGCGTGGACTATGCAGCTCATATTGGTACGTTTTCCAAGTTCAATCTAGCAATTCTTATTGCTATTTAAGAATGGTAGTGAGTACATGATCTCTGTGTGCAGGACATGCTTTTATGACATGCGTTGGAAATCGGGAGGAAAGGGCGAAGCAAGCTTTAGTTAAGATTGGCGCTGCCGTGCTAAACGGTGGATTCAGCACGTTTTTGGCTTTCATCTTGCTGGCCAATTCTAGATCTCACGTGTTCATCACTTTCTTTAAGGTAGATATATAACTGTCTATGCGATTGTCATCTATTTAGTCAACTAAAAACATTATTTGAAACTGAATATTGATGTAATTAGAGTTGATCATGATAACAATTGCAGATATTTTTCCTCGTTGTGATTTACGGATTATTCCATGGTCTCGTCTTTCTGCCAGTTCTCTTAAGTATTATAGGACCTCCGCCGTACGCCACTATGATTTCAGAAGACAGCAAAGAAAGTCAAGAAGTGCAGATGACGCTTATGAAGGACGAGGATTGCACAGAAACAGTTCCTCGCGCTGAACAAAACGCATAATTATGAATACCATTTCTTAAGTCATTGCTTATGTAAACGCTTTTTGTATTTGAAAATCTGGTCATTTAAATCTGGGACAACTCAGTAAAACCGCTCATACCAACCGCCTAAATAAACATCGAATGCTTAAAGTCGCAAAAACTACGGTTGAAATTGCCGTGATCCAAACGACTTTCGAATAACAGCAGTCATCATAGTAGACCTTCCATGGCTGATAAGTGATAGGATTCATGAAAGATAGGTCATCGTGCCGGAGAACAAACTCGACCCAATACGTCGCCAAGTCGAGAGGAGTCTGGGGTCTATCGCGGAAGGCTGCTTGCATTTTTTCCATGTTTTTTCGATATCTAAAAAGTTCAATTATAAAAACGGTAAGCGTATGAATGCATGTAATTATTTAGTAAAAATCTCAGTGATTATGGTTTTATTACATTGGGTTATTAGTAATGTCGGAAATAGCCGTAGCCAAAAGATCAGCACTCAGATCACGCATTTCTAGCCGAATTCCTTGTGTTCTAGCTTGAAGCTTGTAGGATTGGTAGTCCTGTTCGGCAAAAATGGGAATAGTTATCAGAGGAACTGCGTTCCATGTTGCTTCTAATATCCCATTTAGACCACCATGGGTGATGCACGCGACGGACTTGGGATGAGCTGCATGCATTTCGAAAAAACTATTACTAGATTTCTCGATGAAGGTGACGGCAACATTTCGACTTGATTTCCAGTATATTATATGCTTGTCCAGCAAAATTCGTACCCAAGATTTCTTTCTGAGGAATCCATTTCTCATACTGTAAATTCCGGGGGCAGTGTGACGGCCGCTGCTCACTTGCTCTAGCTATAAAGTGAAGCTTCGGAAAGCGGCGAATTGCGTCAAAAAACGCTGATTCCATGTGAGCAGGTAACGTGGAAAAGTCAACCGCCGAACCGAATGCAATTAATACCACTCCGTCTTGGGCACTTTCCATGAAAGTCTCAATACTCTGAAAAGGCGAGATCCCAATTTATGTGTAAGTTTCTCAGTAAAAACTAAAAACAAAGTTTAGATGTATGAATTTTAATGCAACTTATTATTTAAAAATTAAGTACTCCTGGTGATAACCTCGGGAATTGTCGCGTTCCTTTGACCCCACATTTGCATACCTCCAATTTGTATGAAATTGGGTGGCAATGACTGTGGCAGCTCAACGGATGGATGTGTGTTGGTAAAGACCAAATGTCCACTTCGCTCTAACTCTGCATACGAAGGAATATCGTCAGTCTCGAAAAACTTTTGCATTAAAAGGTCCAGTTTAGGATAGAAATCTGTCCTGCGAATGAAAGTTCTGTACACGGGCTCGAAGTAATTTGTGATGAGATTTATAATGCCCATGGGGTAAGTGAAGACGAGATTTATCGTGGGCACCCAACTACTCTCGTGGGGAAAGCCGTAAATACTGTAAAACCAAGGCAGGACCGAAGTGGAGTCAGAAACAATGACTTTAGCCTTATGATGATAGGCAACTATGTGTGCACAATCGCAAAGTACGGCATCCAGAATCACAAGGTCAAATTTCCGGTCAAAGATTGCACTGGTTTCTTCAAAAGACTTATTGGATAAAATGTATTCACAAATTTCGTACGACCATGTTGAAAACGAGTCCCACACCATTTGTTCATTCCCGTTGAGACGCATTTTCAAAACATCGCCCAAGTACTTGGAGTTAATTTCTTCAACTGTCCGGGGTGTCACTACGTTTATCCGGGAGTCCTTCCATGGTTTCTTTGTGTGCGCAGAAAAGAATGTCACTGAATGATTTCTGTCAGCCAATCTTATCACTAGTGGCCAGATAGAAATGTCGTGGCTGTATGTACCACCAGTGAAGAAGAACAAGATGTTTGCAGCCCCTGATTGCTTCGCCATCAGCAACAATATATAACTAAGGCTGACAATAATTGCTATCCTGCCAACCATGTCGCTAGCTTTAATGAGCAATTAACGGATTTCGGATTCAAAACAACGTTCGAGTTTGGTAACGATAAGAGGATGGAACTTTAATCTACCACTAACCTCGAGCAGACAAGTAAGAATACATGGTTAGTATGACCTAAACCAGAAACCTAATTTATGCAAAAGCATCAAGGTCAAATCAGCCAAATGAGCTGTGCACGTGCGACAGACAAGAACTTGAAATACTTGCAAAAAAACGAAACATGAGGACAGGACTGAGGACTGCTAAGTATACATAATAATCTATATTCACTATATCACCAATGCGAATATATACATGATCCTGAGTCCAGTATAATACATATTATCATGTCCGGGGAGTGCAATGTAAGCTGGACCACTACTACCACGAGTAAGCCTTTCCTACAAGTTTGCAAGATTTTTATATTTAAATCACTTACATATGTATATCTACGAGGTAGCTGGTTAAGGTAGAAAGAATACGATTAACCTTTATTATATTTACTGTATGATTTTTTAGCAACTTTACGGTTACGAAATGTGTAATTGACAGTATACAACAAAGTCAAAATCAACCGTCCTGTTTGAGTGCAGCACATCTTCTTCTGAGGGGTTTTTAGAAGAAATACGATACTTTCAATTTTCAATAATGATACCAACCACACACGCTCATTTAGATTCATCGTAACAGCGTTTATTCAGAATACAAAAGTATATTTCGACCAGTCAATTTAATGCTAGTTAATTTAGCAAACAATAAATAAAGTGATCTAATCTCCCGGTGACGGACCGATTCGTTAAATGTTCCTTTGTCTTTTTGTTTTAGTGGATTTCTGACGTGGCGGTGTACTAGATGCTGTGGCTGTGGGAGTATGGGACACACTACTTTTCTTTAAAACCTCCGTTTGTACTTTACCTGGGATTGGGAAATATATGCACATAATTAATAATTACTTCAAATCTACGTAATATTGTAAATATTAGAATTAGAAAAGGTCAATTTAAAAATTCTGCTGAATTTTAACTGTATTAAACCAGTAATCATGAGGAAAGCTGTGAACAGAATGACTATTGAAGAATTTTTTAGAAACATCAAGTAAATAATCTCGAGAAGTATTCGCACCTTCAAAATCTCTGAAAGTTCCCTTGCTGCTGAGATCCCGAATCTCATCATCATCATCACTGTCCAATTCGACAACTTCCACTTCCTGATCCGGACCGGATTTCCCTACTGTGAGTTTACGCTTTTCCGATAAACTTCCATTGAAATGATTCTTGCTCGTGCTTGCTCCCTCTCTTAACCTATTAAATGTATCTAGGAAGGCTGTATGCACCGGAAATGGCAGTCTAGATAACGGCAAAAGATCACCATTCTTAGCCAATGGTTCAATATACTCCAATTTATCGTTCTCATCATCTTCAACTCCTAACCTTACTGTTGGCGGAGGTGCAGGCTTATTCCCTTTCGCCTTCTCAATCATTTCATAAAGTGATGCGGATTTCGATGACTCTGCTATTATTTCAATGTCGTCCTCATCATCTTCGACGGGTACTGTCTCCACATTCTCAGTTCTAACGTTGGATTTAACTTTTTCCCTATCAGGACTTTCAATTCGATGTAGATCAGTCTTATCTCGAGATTTTAACAATCCTAGTGAAATTTTCCGGTGTCTAGTTTGGTCCGATACCTGCAAAGTGTTATCACACTTAAGTGCATTACTATTACTACCAGTTGGAGACTTCTCCTTCGAGATGCCTGATGGAGAATCCGAGCTACTTTGAGCATTTCCTATTTGTCGAAAATCAATACGAGTTTCTCCTACTTTGCTCGACACAGCCTTATAAGTAAACGTCAGCAAGGGGTCAGTACTTTCTGTTGTTATTGTGGGGACTGGCTCTATGGAGCTTTGTGATTGAAGACTTTTCAAACTTATTTTACGAAAATTGCCCCGTATTAATCTATCTTTTCCGAAAGGTGGAAACTTTATTGGAATGGTTTGAAATGGAGGAACGGTCCGGACCGGGTTTGAAACATTGTCGGAAAGGGGATCGGACTGCTTAATAGTAGCCTCGGCTGTGTGTGTATTCTGTCGACAACATTTTACAAGATTATTTAATTTGACACAAAAATCCGTGAATCTTCTATTTTCAATCTCCCCAGAAGAAGTTTGCAAAACCTTGTTACTAAAACCATTATTGTCGGAGTTATTGTTTAGATTTCCAAGTATATTTCGTCCCACAGATATTACAGCGTCGCTTAAAATCTCTCTGGTGTCATCAGAAGTTGTACTCCGAAAAGAAGTGCATTCGCCACTTACCCCATCATTGTTATCTTGGTTTCTTTGTTTGCGAAGCCCCGCTGACGATGACGATGAAACGAACACTTCTTCTTCCTCCTCAGATTCTTCATCCTCACTCTCCTCAGATTCGCTGGTGGTCGAGCTGTCATCAGCTTTGCATTTATCACTCAAATAGTGTTGCCGGTACACTTGATCAAATACAATTTCTCGTGATGTCGCTTCATTGGGTTTTGATTCCACAACACTAGGCTTAACTGCCGCAATAACGGGAGCACGTTCAATAATTTCTCGTACCCTTACTATAGGCACCGGTTCATCCTCTGGTGAAAGTAAGACAAAGCAAATTTACACTAAAGAATCTACCTTCACAAACGTAGATTAGTTAACGTTCTCTAGTGAGAAATTAGTATGCAGCTTTGTATGCGATCTCTGACAGATTACCTTCGTCGCTTGAAATGTCGTACTGCTGTCGCTGAATACGAGAGGTGCCTAATAATAAATTAAATTAAATAAGATTGCAGTTAAAAGTACAACTGATAATAAAATAACAAAGAAGAACCTTTAAATTTTTCAGCATCAACACAATTTAGCAGACAGGACCGAACCACAATCAAACGAAATGTGCGGTTCACATACCTGAAAGAATTCCAGCACAGGTTGGGCATCTCCAAGTTAAATTCTTGATTTGTCCACAGTGTTTGTGGATAGCAGAGGCCCCACATGCACCACATCGTACCAATTTCCACGGACGACTGTACACACAATATTAAAAGTTATCAACTTCAAATTCTTCTGCTTAATCAGCTGAAATTTATCCGCTTAATTAAACTAACCCTTCGTCTTTGCTCTCATGTTCTCTGCCTTTTGGACATGCACAAACTGCTGCATCACATTTCGAATACAATCGTGTGTGTTCACTAAATGCATTTGGCTCCATTTCCCAAGTAGCGTCTCTGTCGGGCAAAAACACACCAGATTTTCTCATTGCCTCGGAGAAGGTGTCGCGATCGTTGCATAAAGGACACTTGAAAAAATGGGCTCCATGATTTACTGCCATTTGCTATTCAAAGAAGCAAAAAAACACAATGATTAACAGGAGTTTACTTACGCAACCACACAATCAAACACACACCCTTCTTCTATATTAAGTATCACCTCAAAAATGACTGGTAAAACTTACCATTATGCATAGTTTATGAAATACTCTTCTTTTACAACAAGGTGGCCACAAAGGTTGTTCTTCTGGGGTAACTTCATCAGTACAAATCGGACATTTCCAGTCTTCCTCCGATCTTGACAAAGGAATGGTTACCGTTTGTGTGTGCTTCGAGCAGTAGGACTCAAAATTCCCAATGAATTGAAAACTGGCATTTTGTCTCAATCCACACGGAAAGTGGTAGCTGAGTTTACACGTTTTAACAGAACATCCGATAGTAGCTTGACCCTTCCTGCAATACTTGCAATTCTGAAAATTAGTGAGATGAGACAGATTAGATGCCAGAATTATTATTATTATTATTGCAGATTCATTGCATGAACATAGAATCCATATATATCAGTAAAAGGTTCAATCCATCAATCAAGGAAAGTGCAAGTTATTTACAAAGAATACATTGATTTATAACTCAATGGGAATACATAATACAGATAAATAGTCATCTCGAATAGTTTTACAGAAATATTAAAGTTAGTTACGTATGCTATGTGTTATCTCATTTCAAAACTTACCAATTTAGTCCCACGCTTCATTTCCTTTCTAATGTCTTTCGGAAGGAATCCAAAAATGCCCTCCTCATCCTCCCCATTCTGACTTAAACCCGATGAAAACAGCTATCGTATTTTTAATAAAAAATTAAGTTATTCATTATCTGTTAAAGAACACAGACTGTGTGACCAATTTTTCAAAAACTATGCTAAGCGATTATTACAAATTACAAAATCTCAACACAAAACAGTATCTTACCATGCAAAAATAGTGCACGTGAACCCCGTCCAAGTGGTACATTGGACCCCACTCCAGAGGCTTCAATTCCGAAATATGACAAAAGTCACATTGTGCATTAGAAGTGGCCGCCGAATCAGACAACGGCTTCAATTCCTTCACCGCTGGATTCATGGTTGCTTTGCTGTCTGCTGAGTTGCTGGTGATTGTCGTCTACTGACTGACTGATCAGTGATCACTGATGGATCTAATTTCAAGTGGCAGCTGGTGACACACGGCCTGCATAGGACAGAAGGTAAATCATCGCTATACAACAAGATCAACAAATCGACAACTGCGACCAATTGTCCAATAATTTTACAAAATCTACTAACCTGTAAATAACAATCTACCTACATTTTACCACAACACGACTCAATCGCATCGTGAGTTGCGTGACACGAACGATTGACAACAACCACTGACAACTGACAATTTGCCAGTGACTAAAACACTAAATGCACATCTTCGACATATTGGAGAAGTATTTACTTTTGTTGTATTGTTGCTGTGTCTCACGATGAACAATTCGAACAAAACCAAGAAATTTCCGTGTTTCTATCTCCGTGCTGAAACATGCTTGTTTCGCTCGTCTTCATTGTTTCTTTGAGTTGTTGTTGAGAGAGTGAGCGCTATAAAACAGTGGAGCAATTTGAGAAGACCACACAGCGTCTCGATGCCCCATTTTCAATGGTGTCCGTCCAAGTCTGCTTGTGAGTGCTCACCAGGTGAGGAGTATGAGTTTGAGAACTGAACCTGTCATATAAAAAACTTCATGGTTTCATCTGCAGCAGTATGCGTGTCTCTGACTTTTCTCCTGCTGCCGTGTATTTTCGTGCTTTTACTGAAGTTTCACACAGGAAAACAGATGCGTGAGCATAACTCAAAACATTCAAAGTGAGATTAAAAATACATAAATTTGACTGGAAGTCACATTTTTGTACTTTGTTTGCAAGAACATCACCAAATCACTAAACGTCGTATTTTGAGAATTGGTCAGTTTTCTCTCCAAAATCTGAATATGTACATGAATTACCTATGTGAAATTAATCTTTTAGTGTCAAGAAAGGGAACGTAAGAAGTGTACTAAAGAAGAGGAGGATATTTGGAGTTGATTCCGGCAGGTTTAACTGTCAATGGGTGGCTGACAGAACGTTGAATGGCTGGATTCAGTGTGTGCTCTGAAAACTGGAGACCGATGACTCCAGTCACCAGTGAACTTTGACACAGTGACAACTCGCTTCTCTGAAATCGCGAATAGCGTCGACATATAATTGGTGAAAGTTTGATGTTTGTGTGTTGTTCATTGACCACCCCACCCAGGTTCATAGGTGTGACGTGAGATTGAAGTGAACTTGATAATAGGTAGATTTTACAGGTTAGCAGACGTTAGAAAACGGAGTCTGGAAGCTGTCATCGCTAGCAATTGAAACCGTCAAGCCTAATCTTGTCACAATCTTGCTTAAAGGTAAGCTTATAAACTTGTAATTTTACAACAGATGGGTGTCGTGTCATTACTCGGGTTTTAAATTTGTTTTTAGATGTCTAGTCAACCTCAGTTACGACAGCGGAAACCGAAAGTCGTGAAAGCTGTGGAGGAATTGGATGCATTTTCCAAGGTTCCCGAGACATGCATTGATAAGACATCCTATGGAGGCACTGCGTCAATTACTGCCTTAATTATAATTATTTGGCTGATTATTCTGGAGCTCAGCTATTTCCTAGACCCGGGCTATAAATTTCACTTTAGTCCGGATACCGATCTAGACACAAAACTGACAATTAATGTTGATATCACCGTTGCAATGCCTTGTGCAAGTAAGTCAAGTTTGTTTTTCTGTAAATTTAATAGATGTTTTTTTCTGATTGAACCATTACCTTTACTGTGAAAACCTCTCGGTTTACCTCTATCATTATCATTAGTACGTTGTTTTGTTTTCATTTCACTGTTTGAATGTGGACATTGATTGTTTGTTTAGTTATTGGAGCAGATATTGTTGACTCTACCAACCAGAACGTGATGAAATTTGGAGAACTTGAGGAAGAATTTACATACTTCGAACTATCTCCCAGTCAGCGATCATATTTTAATGCTAAAGCCAACTTAAATTCTTACTTGCGTGAACAGTAAGTACTGTGTTTGTTTGGATTTTGAACTATCGGACGATGAAGGTATTGATTGTTGTGATATAGGGCTTATTGACTTTTTCTTGATATATGTAGATACCATTCCCTCCAACACATTCTTTGGAAGCACGATTTCATAAACTTGTATTCAGAAATGCCGAAATTGTAAGATTCACAAACACGCCACGACGAGTAGGTCGAAACTGTCGCTTTCTATATTAGTGGTGCATTTTTATTTGAATTCGACTATTCCAGATCATCTGCGGAGAGATTCGACAGAGGTCCTGCGTCAGCCTGTAGACTTTTTGGTTCACTGGAATTAAATTCAAGTAGGTTTCAATTAACCTAATTTATGATATTATACATGAAGATATGTTAAAATGAAGTCACGTATTGCGTGTTATAGACCACATGCTGTACCAATATTTCATACAAGTTGTACCAACGCTTGTCAAGACAAAATTCAGGACGTATCTAACATATCAGTACTCTGTTCGTGAGTTGGGAAGAGAAATTAATCACGATAAAGGCTCTCATGGGATTAGTGGGATTTTCTTCAAGTACGATATGAGTGGTTTGAAAGTAAGTTATGACAATGTGTACAACATACTAGAGGTTTGCCAACGTCAGAATGTTCTGTCAAAAGACATACCTTTATTAATTCACGATTAATTATTTTTCAGGTTGAAGTCGAAGAAGAGAAATATCCACTATGGATGTTTGTGCTGCGAATTTGCGCAGTAGTTGGAGGTGTTTACGCAACAGTGGGGATGATCTACAATCATTTGTCTCTCCTGGGCTGCTCAATGAGGAGGTTTCGCAAGGACAGCGAGAAAAGAGATCTTATACCACCACCCTCAGCCGTAAAGAGCAGTCATAAGAAATCTGGATCGATTTCGTCAAACATTTTAACTGCAAATAGCCTAGTCCCTCCCCCAAGCGCAACAGCTGCGTCGCTAGGCTTTGAAACGCCAATTGTTCAATTGATAGGAGAACCGACAGATTTAATTAAGGATCAAGAGTATAGTAGTAACAATGGCCTTACCAATGGTCAAGTGCTAGAAACACATAGCCATTTGCCGGATCTCTTGGCATCATCTAGATCCTCTAGCTAAGTCAAGAATGTTATTTGTTATTGTTGTGTTTTTTATTCATTTGATAATATGAGTTTCAGAACAGCAAGAAACCATAAAATTATGTTTTGCACATTGTTTACGTGTGAAATTCCAACATGAAATATTTTTCACATAATTTCAAGGAGTAAAACACAAAGTCGAGGTCCAGCGGTCGCTCAGTAGTATTGACTCATGTCAAAAGGTCTCGCTGTTTTTGTGGATCTATTCCTTCCTTGTGATCTTATTCTGCTAGTGCTAATGTAACTGGTGTAATTTATTTATAATAAGGTATATTTATGCATTAAATCGCAAGTGCACTGACTGACTGACTTTAAAGAATCAGAGCTACCGAAATGCACAATTGAGGTTATGAAAAGACGACGACGATGTGGCTTTGGAAAAGATGTGTCTCATGATTAAGGGCTGTGACGGATGAATGTGGGTCAGTGTATCTAAATGCTAAGTGTGTATTGAAATCGGCAAATCGAACGGAAATTACGTGAATATTTGAATCCCTTCTTCGGGAAAACTATTCAGATAAACCAGTATGATTGTATATACGAAACCTTCTTCATTTGAGGGCTGTGTGAGTTGGTAGAACATATAATCGGTATTTCGGAACAAGCAACATTGTTTCTTTAATTTATACGTAATACAGTACTATTGGACCTCCTATTTCCTGTCGAAATTTTAATTAAACCTTTTTTATAATTAGAAACTAAACTACACTTGATTTCTGAGTGACTATCGGAGTGTTTCGCTTATTGTTTCGTTGTAGAACTCAGCCAGAATTCAAATTACAATTATACATAATGAGCTTTGTATTTTTTAAAAAATTCCATCTATTTTATTTGCTACTGCCCATACGAGATGACTAGAATAATACATTAAATTATTATAACTGTCTTTTTTGTGACCTCTGCTTTAGCATGAATTTTTTATACATGTTTTGGCATTTTCTGTGATTGTACTGTTGTCCAGAGGCAAGGGGTTTTCAGTTCAGTTGATGTCAACAATTGTCGATGTCCTTATAAGGGAATAAAACAAGCTGAATATGACTATGACTATATATAAGGTTTAGTTTCATTTTACACAGTACGTGAATTTTATATATCGCCATGAACTGCATTCACATCATACATACATAGTAATAGTCTTTTTCGGATTTTACTTTTTAAACGTTTTCAGGTTTCAATCAGTGGTCACGTCTAAAACAGCGGTAAATAAAACGCAGTGGCATTTTAAACCAGGAATTGCTATTTTTTTTCTATTCATAGCGATTTTTAATATGAAACGCAAAAGGAACGCTTTGTGAAAAATCCTTGTGTAAGCATAAACTTCCTTTCAACACACACGCACACAAGTTGTGTGACACAACGTAATAAACACATACTTTTAGAATATCATGCGGGACTATGCTACAAGTTGTTTAAATTTATAATTTTGTTCCGCTGCTCCAGTCACCGCTCTGTCACGTCACGTCAGATACGAGTCAGGTGCTTGCTCATGATTACACGACTAATCTGCAAGGACAGAGGTGTTGTTTAGGTTGCGGTTCGCAGATTTCCCCAGAGAGGAAGCTTCTAACCGGATGTCGATGCTGGATAATCCTCCAACCGTAGCTTCACCTGACCATGCTTGGACGACTGCTCTGCTGAAAGGTGGGGGCAGCATCATGGATGAAGGAATGCCTATTTTTCGTAGTGAATACCAGACGAAGGCTTATCCTATTACAGGTAACGCAAGAGTCGTTGGCCTCACATAACTATATGAGGTAGAAGAGGAAAGCGTGGTCGAGTGGTGAATATCTTCTCATATTTGGACAGGAAGGCCAAGATATCATAAAGTTGAGCAAGTTTTAATTTCATAGACTCAGAGTGGGTTCAAAAACAAGATTTCAAGAATGTCTTGCGAATCTAAATATTGACATAATTTAATTTAGTCCTGTTGCTTTAGACTGCAATCAAGAAAGGGGATGATGTTCAAGGACAGCATTTAACTGAAATAAGAACGTTGGAATGGTACTGTATGACATTTATGACATCAACGCAACGTTTGTAGTTTCGTAATCTTTTGTTTAAATGTTTCTTGAATGAACTATAACGAATTATGCGTGTAACGCACTGTGTATCCATTTCTTATATAAGTAGGTTCAAACGATATCGATTTATATGGGACTAGGGTATTTACAAAGAATTTCGTGAAGTCACGAAATCTATTTGAACAAAGACTCCACACTTAAATTCAACTCTTGCCTGACTTGTACATTTCATCACTTTCCTTTGAATCATGGACATCCTTTTTTACTTTTCACTATTCTTGTCGCTAGTCTCAAACTTCAATAAGATCCACTGATACATGGTCTTTTGCGACATACATCACACACGACCACGATCTTCTTTTCAGTGTGGAAAAGATGTCGTAACATCCAAGGGTCTTCAAAAAATCTATCTAAAATCTAAGTTAAATATATTGACTATGGCTTGTAAAATAATCTTTGAGCTTTTGAAGACGGGCCTCGTTTAACACCTTTCTATTGTGCTGATAGGTTGAGACAAATATAAATTTTCAAAAAAGTAGTACACTTTGGTTTCAAACAGAATAATGTGATAATGTACTTAAAACAGGTACTTGCCGTAAGTGCCCATTGCGCAATTTTCCCATAGTGGCTCGTGCTAGATTGAACCTTAGAAGAGCGAACTCATTTAGTAGAGCGATAATATGATGGTCTCTCACTCTCAACGTACCATTGGAGAAGCTGCACGCGTAATCGAAAGTAAATGTGAATGTGATCACACTCGTGAGAATGAAATTCACAAGTCTTTTTTTACTCTGGTACAAATTACAAAGAATGGAAAATATCTATGAAGAAGACTGATTAGCAGGGCACATTTTACTATATCAGTTCGTCATGAACTTAAATTATTTACTCTCGAGCTTATGCCATTACAGTTCCCATTCTCACAAAAGCTCTCTTTTTTTCTCTTCTTCCAAATTACACACGTTCATCACACACGAACCACGTAATACCTGTATAACAGTGAGTAAAACTGTAGAAATATACCTACATTTAAAAAATGTGTTATGACTAGTGTAGAAAGGCGCAGACATTTCTGTTTTTTAACAAAAAGTTCACCTGCTACAAAGTTCATAACACTCAGCATTTTATCGTCGACGAATTCACTGGCAATACTCTAACGTAACGCTATATATCAGTAGATTCGCATCTTTGAAAGACATGATTACATGATAATTGCATGGTCAGTGGTCACCATCATATTACCTGTACAGATACTCATGAAATTCCCCACACACACAACAGTATGAAAAGCTAAAGTTTTGTGCTTCTTGCATGAGTAGAGGAACGTCCCTGGTCTCCTCTCCCTATTCAACAATTTTGCTGTGAGTGGGGTGCACACGGATGATGCTCAGAAACTGCAGCTCTCTCAAAATCCTCCACACGAGTTGTGAGAGACCTACAGCATTGCTCACTCATGTTCTCAGCAATGGTAAGGGCTGCGAGACGAGATTGCGAGCCAGTACTGCTTCTGAATGAGAAGAGGCAAGATCTATCGCGACCATCTTCAACAGCGTGAAAACCATATGCGTTGTGCTCATCCACTGTAACATTTTTTAGTTCGACTACGGCGAGCGCGTAATACCATCATCCTTTTCTGCTGGTTAGTTTTGATTGTTGCAAGCATTATTTTAATCGCCACAAAATAACAGGTTAAATATATAGTTTCCTTTTTGTACTTCTGCAGCAGCGAACATCTTCGTTGGATTGTTGCATTGTTTGCTTAGATTGAATTTGGTGTGCTTGGACTCGATCTTTTAAATGTGCAAGTGTGGGAATCAACCGGAAGTTAAAACCGATTTTTTTTACTACACAACAGTAAAGACAAGTGAAACCAATTGAACGAAGAATTTTTATGTTGGACTGGACCTCAGATGCGGAATTTCACACATTGTCTCAACTTTCCCCAAATGTTTTTGTGAAGGTGTGTGTAATGTCTTTTAGACGGAAACCTTAAAGCTAACCTTAAAGAGCTAGCTAATTTTCGGAGATTCAAGAAAGACTTCAAAAATCTCATCTGGGCTATTTAACAGACCTGCAGCTATAGAGGGAAGTGATGTACTTTAATGAAAATGGAATGAGTTTGTATATCCGAAAAGTTTTGTTCTGAATATTTTCTTAAACTTATAACCAGTGTGGTTGCCGCAGCCCAAGTTTTGAACGTTGAGAGCAAGATAAATGAGTGCTTCATTTTATGCACTATACTGCTAAACATATTTCCTTGAGCTGTAAAGTCCTTCGGTTCATCTGCAGCTGGGGATAATTACTCAGAGTGAGACTGGAGTGAAATATACTAGCTGACTGAACAACGGATTTCACTTAATATCGCTTTCGCGCGCCCACCTACACCTCAGAAAAACAGTTCTCGTTTTGAAACTGTGTGTGACTTCTGAAAACAAAGATTTTTCACTGCACCTCACAACCCCTCATTATTGAGCTACATATTATTATTATAACATTCTTTATGGTGTAGCTATATAATAAAAAGTGTGAGATAATATAAGCTCGCAAATCCAGATTATCTTCTGCATTTGTCTCCGTGATTTATCGTCTGTGTGGCTTCTGCCATCGCACTAAAGTCTCCTTCTGTAACAAAGACGTTTTCTAAGCCTTTGTTCTGTTCCATCTTCCGCTTTCCTAGGAGTCACATGAATGAGCGTACAGTGATTGTGACTCAAGACACTGCAAATAACCATGCCGGTTGAACGGTGGATTTATAATACAACATTATCTCGCTCATCGGAGTCGCATTCAAAAATAAAAATCATCCGTGTGTAGTCACACCAGAAATACTGCTATTTTTGGGCGAGAAGACTCGTTGTGGGAGGAGAATCGGGAAGTATCATACACAATTTTCTTTCTCCGTGTCCTTCCCATCATTTCCTTGTGACAGTTGACAACTCACGAACCGTACATTTACATCTCACTTGGAAATTGGTAATAATGGTGTGTGAGTCAATTGAGTCAGTTATTTAAACGAGCAGTTCTACCTCATCATCATTTATTGTAGAAGTCATTGTCGCCCTTTGTATTTCTGTGTAGACGAAACTTGTGTAATTTTCAAGTGTCACCTCTTGTCATCCACTTGTCATGATCTTGAAATCTCTGTAATTATTTTAATTCTTTGCAAAGAGAGCGACGAAGAAGAAGTTGGCTCATTTTTAATAAACTTTGTGTGTGCGAGTAAATTACCTGTGCTTGAGCACTACTCGTAGTAACGGTGTTCAGGTTAAGTTATGCGGAAAAAGTCGTCTTATTTATGACTCGTGTAATTATACAGTATTAACAGCAAACTGTGTCTATTTACATACGGCAATAATAATATCTTCCCGAAGAATATACACAGGACACGAAGAAGTGCACCACATTCACACGTAAAAGTTATATTACCCTCTTGAAACTTGGAAGTACACATAATTTCAAGAGAAGACGTCACACCGGCGTCTCCACGAAGTACGGCTCCCGAGTTTGTATTTGCAAAAATCGTGACTAGTGTTGAAGATTTTGGGTAAATGTGAGCAAACGTTGGGGAGTTAGCATTTTATTATTACTCGTGTGAAAGAAAACGACTCACTCTGTCATAGATAGGGTACACATTGTGCGAATGTGACGGTATCGTCAATTTACGGGATTTGAAGAACACGGGAATCCATGCGGAGAGTTGCATTTCCCTGAAAGAGAAAAAGTTTTTAACCAAATCAAAATCGCAAGACTACTCCCCCATTTCCATCGTGCGTGCATCATGGAACGACGAGTGAAGTCCAGAGAGAAAGTCAAAATGCGAGAACTCTTTGTCATACTTCTCGGATTCTACATATCAGGTAAGAAACATTAAAGCTTAAACTAACTTGTATAATAAATGGTAGATATAAGGAGGAAGAATGTGCTCAAAGTTTTCAGATATAATCTTGTGCAGTTGCAATCTGTCGCCTTTATCGACTTCTGCCATTATTGTCATGTTTGTGTGGCTAACGTTGTGCTTTGGATTCTGGTGGTGCAGGAGCGTTGCTGCATTTCATTGTTATTGTTACGATTATTGTTATCATTTGCATTTGCAAAGACACCCAGCCATAGTGTGACACACGCATTGAACTCATTGTTTGCCAACTTTTGAGAATATAGGATTTCGCTTCGCGAAAAAAAAACCCGAGACGAGAACCAAGTTCAGAGCGGTGTTGTGTGAGCAAGCATGATGATCATAAAAGAAAAGTATGTAATTGTGCTATGTAACACTTCCCAGAGGAAGGAGAAAATGTGGGAAAAGGATACAAAAAAAATCGCGAGTCTCATATTGTCGGTCACTTTTGTTGAAGGCTTTTCACCATATTCTAAACGATGGAGGATGTAGGTACACATAACGCGTATTGTGTGAGTGACACTTTCGTTGGTGGCGTACGTTTCGCAACATTTTATACTATCAGCAGCACTCTCTATGTCCGTACGTTAAGTACAAGTACGAATGAGGACTTTGTAGATGAGTTAATATCCGGTAACATACGAACATTTCATTAGCATTTATGAAATGGGAGTGTATATAATAAAAGTATGGGAACTCATTCTCCCCTTTTTGCGCTCCGACCTCTCGCTCACAGTTGCGTATGAGGCTTTTGAGGTTTATAGAGATTTTACGTGGTAGCGAGAGTGGTTAACCCTTTGGTCTACCCGTTAAATCTCGTGAACTTTATTGTTCACTGTCCTTGCTCCCAAATGCTCGATCTCATCTAGCATTTGATATTGTACTAATTTCCGCTAGATTTGCTTCCTCCTTGTAAATGTGGCAATTTGTATTGTACTGGGCTGAAATTGCTTTGTCAAATTTTTTACACAAAGAAGAATATATATATCGACAATCGATAAGATACATGCTAATGGCCGTGTAAAAATTAAATACTGAATGTCTCAAAGTAATTTTTAACTAAAATTTGCCACCTGAGCTCATAATATTTAAAGACGGTCTTTGATTGAGTACGCTAAAAATACGACCGGATGTGGCGAAATATGACGTGTAGGTATTAATCTCCTTTGAAGTCCTCGTATCAACTTTGGTACGGCACCTTCGCCATATTTCTCGACAGATGTGACTATGAGACGTTCAAAAGGCTTAGAAGCAATGAGAGTCTCGGGCTTTCACTCAAACTAGTCAACAGAGAAAATATGTTCTACTGATAGTTTTGCATTCGAGTGAAAGTACTACCGTCGTGTTTACATTCCTTTGAAACTTGTGCAGGGAGCAGGTGAGATTTATGTGTGTAAATGAAGCTCTGAGAGTATGCAAATCATAAATTATTACACCCTTCTCTGATACGGCAGTTTGTTCACGCTCTCATGTTGATATCAGAAGAGTTTGGTGGGGCACACATGTTCGTAGTTCATGTGGTTGGAGATGAGGCACACCACAAGTTAAGTAAACAGCATGAATGAAACGCATTCCGAGAATGAACTTTGTGGCCTGACCAGGCCAACGTTGGTGGTGTGTGCTGCACGTGCGGTACCCGTGTTTGCAGTCATCCTCGCAATTGCTCAACTTGGTTTTCGTTCTCCTCTTGGAGAAAAAAAAGTTTTTTTTGCAGGGAGAAGCCGCGTTGTCTGAACACAACGTCAGTGGAAGCCTACCTAATCGTCCAATATTTTTTGCGATTTTCTCCCTCCCTCACTCACTTTCTTTTTAGTCTCGCTTTCTCTTTTGAAACGGTGTGGAGTAGCAGGATGGTGAGTTTTGGAACATACGAGCAAGCTGTGTCTTCTTTTCTAGACATTCGTGGCACTTGATGAATGAAAGGATGAATAAATGAATAGAAGTCGGAGAAGAAAGCGGAGGTCCTGAATTAGAAAATAGACGACCTCTCCGGAATCGCTTCATAATACCGTAGTAAATGGCGCATGGTTCTATGTCCCTGTGGCGGAGATGGATGAAAATCTTGCGAGTTTATTTTGCGGGTGGATGTGTTTTTGTTCTTGCTCCCTTGTGCGACCTCATTTAGCCTTTTACGAGATCCTATTTTCTCCACGTTGCGAAAGCAGAGTGAAGGAAATTGCTGTTTGATTTCTTCATTAGGACGGAGGCTTTCATGTAGATTGGGACGTAAAGTGTGCCCTTACCGGTTGTTCACTCGGTCTTTCTATTATTTTAGCTTTGCCAGAAATTCTTAATTGTAAAACGCGGAGCCACTTTGTAGATTTACTAACACTAGTTAGTGAACATTACGACGATATATATGTGCATACAAGAAAGCACATTATATAAAAAGTAATGTCTATAAATATGACCACATGTGGAGATTGAGTTGTATGTGAAGAAACTTTCTACCATATTAGCCGTATGATCTTATGACCAACCGGCAGCCAATTTGTAGGTTCAGATGAGTTTATTAGTTTTGTTGTTTCATTATACTCAGCGGTCATAGTAAAGCGTCCTTTTTCCAGCAGTAGTAATAGAGATACATATACAGGGGTTTGGCCATCTTGACAGCTGAAAGATGAAGATACCCTGGGTGTAGTAGGGGTTCACTCCAGCAAATGGAAGAAACTTTGATATATTATGTGCGTACCTGCATGTATGCTGGTCGTTTACAAGTATTTTTCAAGTTTCTCTCACAACCACACATTTCCTCACATTCCTAGCTGTTGAAAAATAAAAATAAAAAGTTGTGTGACTTCGTTGAATTGCAAGACGGCAAGAGTTTAAGGTTCTTCTCCCCTTCAAAATTTTTGAGCAATAACAATAATAGTAAGTAAATAAGTTATTATGAGCTTGTGAACCCGTAAAAAATCCTTTCACAACGAACAATCGTGAAATCTGACGAAGATAAAAATATAGTCCATATACACACCAGTTTTAGAGATTTATTACTGCTTGGTAGTAATTCTAGAAAGAGGTTTACGTTACGCTTACACTGAAATTATTTCGTGGCGTATGTTGTGTAAGCGTTAAATTTGAGGATTCTGAAACCTTAATACAACCCGCATCCTTTTTCCTGAGGGCTGTATCGACGTGTGTGTAAACATCTTGATTGTGGTTAAGAGATTACTCGGTAATACCTTGCTCAACGAAGGTAAATGGGAAAAGTTTCTTTTGAGAAGGAGGAAGATGAATGTGTTTCACAATCCTTTTTTCGGGCTAAAGTTTTTCGATTTTTGGATTTGACGGGTACAGCATTCCGTCTCTGTTCAGGTTGGAAAAGGAATCTTCAGTAAAGAGGACGTTGATACCTGCATCAATTTAGCACGAGAGGAAGAGAAACTTGTTAAAGCAGGTGGCATTTTCATATCATACCTGATCACTCGTGCTACTCCGATTGGAGGCTTCCGTTTTTACACAAGCTGTGAAAATTTTGTGGTTTTATGATCGTGGACTCTGACTTTGAATATTTACGCAAAATAGTACGATCGCTTTCGAGCTTATAGTCGTTGTCCATAAGTGGTGACTCATCGTTGTCTTGGATTGTCAGTTGCGGTTTTCCAAGCCCCTTCACAATACGTCAAGCAGAAAATTGCAAATACGTTACAGTGGTTTTGGCCCGTGTGTTTTAATCCAACATTGATAAATATAGTCATCCTCTGAGTCTTTTGTAATTCTTGGGTTGAAGATTTTAATAGTTGACTCATACTGCGCTTCTTCATCAAGCGACAACCATGGTCATGATTTTTTTTATTCTGGGAAATCAGTTACCAGCACATACCCATGCACTCATTATTTCATATTACAAAGCAGCTTTTGTCTTATTTAAAACATCCTCAGACACATTGTCAACATATACGACGCTTGACATCCAAAAAAACCAACAGACTCACTCAATGCAACTGGTATAAATGTCTCACTGCCACAGGCAGAATATATTGAAGTATTTTATTTAATGACTGCATTCGTATAATATCGGTGCGATACAGGTGCTGGCATACTCCATACGTTCTATGGTACCTGCCTACACGCACAGGCTCCAGCCAACACGAACATCACAATAAGAGCTGAAGATGGTAAGAGCTCCAAAAAAATGTCACACTCGTGCATTTTTTTGCTCTTGAAGCGGATCCACCCTCTCTTGCCCCGTTTAATACGAAACTCTGAATTATTCCATTGTTCACCATGAATTTTTCTGGTCGTCCTAACATGCACGAAAACTCAACGACTTTTGAACACACTCTCTCCCTCTCTGATACCGAATGGAATAGTAATAATATGTAAATGTGAGTCTGAAGACTGGATGAGTTGTTACTTGATTTATAAAGCGTAAATATAGCCTGAGCAATGCCAACATTTTTAAAAATAACATTTAGGATTGGCAGTGACAGGAGACTTTATAGTTTTTTGTGCATCGCCTGCATTTTTTCCCTCTGTCTCTCACACAATACAGTCGTGATTCTACCACGTTCAAAGAGTATCTCTCTTATTGAAACACTCGGATGTGAAAAAGTGTTGAGTTGTGCATTTTATCACTTCTTTGGGTTTGAGTTAAATAGAAAACGAGGAAGGAGCATGAAATATCAAAAAATCATCTTCTTTTTGCATCTACACGTACTTCTCCGGAGGTGTGTATGTTTTTTGATGGGACTCATGATACACAAAAAACTTTTTTCGTGCTGATGAAGCACACAAAATGAGACAAGTCTTTTTTTCTGTGGTACAAGAGATATATTATTATCTCTGACTCCATCCTTTAGTTTTCCTACGTGAGCGAAGAATTGAGGTTGACACGTAATCAGGATCTTTGAGAGAGAAAAAAAGATGAACAAGGGCAACCATAATCACTGTCATATAAACTTGTATACTAGTCATCCTTTTCTCACTATTTTTTCTTCTATTTCGTTTGTTAAACTTAGCTCTCTACTTAAACGAATCACCTAGTTTGGCAATATAGGTAGTTATTGCCTATCAAGCGCTACGATCTTATCAATTGATTTAAATCATAAAAGAAAGATTTAAGACCACACTCGAAAGTACACGACATTCTATAAATGCTTGTCTTCAGCTGAAAAAAAGTTATCAATATATATTATTACGGCAAGCTAAAAACCGCTTTGTTATCGTATTTAGCCCTATTTGTCGATTTGAGCTTGGAGCAATTCTTGCAAACCCCGGAACATCACGCATTTTCCTGACACACTATAGATTTTGAGGATCCACGATGTATTTTCCTGATCATTGTCTCTTTTTCGTGGAGGAATCATAATGTATGCTGCGAGTGACTGGTGAGATTTGAGATAGTCGTTTTCCCCCATTTATTAGATGTGTACGATTTTTCCAAATTGTCAACGTCATAAGCAAGGAAAGGCCTAAAAAGATTGAACAAAGATTTCCAAGATCAAAAAAGTACGTCGGGTGACTCGCTCGGAGAGAATGAATCATACTGAATTTTTTTTGCGGATGTGAATCCGGTTTATGTTTATGGATGCAGAGAAAAAAAGACTAGAGTCATATAATAGCCAGCCGGTATCTGTGTTCAAAACTTTTACTTCTGACTCTTCTCCCATTCTCCCCTTTTCTCACATTTTGTAAAAGCGTATATCACCACACAACCACATTCTGTTAGTTGTAATGGGAGATTTTATTCCATCACTCAGTTGTAATTCGTATGTACAAGTCATTGAAAAAAATTCAATTTCCATTCTCAAGCACCACAAAAGGCATACACGAATTGTAAATCGTCCACAGAAAAAAGGAAAGCTGAATAAAGTAGCTTACACTCACAAAGTTGAGAAGGAGCTTTGTAAGTTGCTGGAAGACGCTCTATAACTGAGGTAATAGCATTCCGTCTCCTCCTCCACCGCCTTCTGATAACCCTTTTTCTTCTCCCTTTCAAAAGTGTATGAAAAGATTGAGAGGAGAGAAAAAGTCTGAAGTAACTTTTCGCTTTTCGGTGTGTCTGCGAAGAGAACTTGCACTGCACACTGCACTTCTACAAAGGAGCCATTAGGAACAACCTTAAAGTCCCCTGACACACCATATTAGATGCAATCTAAACGAGATAGATGGAAGGGTAGATCGCGTCAGGCAAAATGGTAATGCTTACGCAAAAAAAAACGCATTTTCTTCTCTTATATGTAATAGTACGCAACTTTGTATGAGTGAAAACTGAAGGGTGAAAAAAAAGTTTCTCACGTTAATATGAGACACGAGCTAACGCGGTTAGCTTACACTCATTCTCGAAACCTCCATTACAACTTCCCGTAAAAAAGATGGTTAACTTTTTGTAGTTTGTTGCAGTTTTTTCTGTTTGATATAAAGTTAAGTGGTATACCTGCTATACCATAGAAAATGATTCCAGAATGTGTATTAGAGCTGTGAGTTAAGTGAGGCAGTTTTGTACTTGTAGCATACATATTTTATAAGAATGTTCCCATCTTTTGAGTGGGAAATTACCGCTTTCCATTCAGCTCTCTTAATAACGCGTGTATTACGGATGTTTAGAGGACCATCCACCATGATTTTTTTCCTAACGAGCAGTGGCGAAGGCGTGCTCCATTTGGTGATGGTTTGATACCTCACAAAATAGGAAGTGACATGCATCATAAGAAGATAGCAAGTGCTTCACGCATCTACAAGATGTAAGCCATAACCGGTATAAATCTTAGTTTGCCTTTAAGAGATTTTTAAAATGATTTGCGGGCTCTTTCTACTTTTCATACGTCTATACTCCACACGGGAAAATATATCGTGGAGATTCCAGAGATTTGAGACTGCTCAAGTTATGATTCATGAGTTCCATCAAGCGTCCCACTGAACATCACAACACTTTTGGTTACTCACGTGGAACACAGAACGCCGCCAGCACAGCGTTCAACGTGAATAGAGGAGACCGTGAAAATTACCCAAACAACTCTTCATGTCTCTAGATTCCCGTTCTCGAGTATTCGGTGGAGAAAGGGAAACAGAGAGCAACTCGTATCACACGATACGTATGCACACGTAGTAGTATTTTTTAGAAAACATATGACAAAACCAGAGGATATTTCGCATTTTTCATTTCTCCTCTGTCACAACAATAAAAATCACGTAACGTGCGCTGTATAAAAATACACGAACGTACATTACGAGTGAGTAGCGGAAAAAACAGGAGTATATACATTTACATGATCATGATCATGACTAAATCCGATTCAAAACGTTACACCAGCATTGAGCATATAAAAGCATATGCAAGTTCGTGTAGAATGAAGAGCGGAAGCTCAACATCGCTAGAACATCCGTCAGTTTCGCTTCAAGCGAAAACGACATAATATCGTTGTGTGGTGTACAGTCTGGGTATCCAACAAACCCAGAGAGAGAACCCTGCATTTTGTCAGTATTCATTACAATGGTCATTCTTGCATAGAATAAATGCGCACGTTTTTTGTCGTTTTCATGTGAAAAGCTTGAAAAAGTTGAGATGATAGTCTGTTCGGCGGGGATATGCTTGTGCTTTTGCAGTTATTAATGGGCATTATATGATATTCTCCATCCGTGGCACGGAATCTGTTATGCACATGACGCCTCATCATAGTTGACGGAAAGTACCTTTTGAATTCGCTTACTCCTCGGCTCTCAGTTCAGAGATTCCAGTAGTTTTTTTGGGGGTTAGACAGGTACGAGTAATTTTCATAAACTGCTCATTTCCCCTAATGCGACGTGTGTGAGCTTGCGTTGTAATGACAGCTAGCGCAAAAAATCGAGGTGGCTCACACCTGCACAAGTGGGATTCATTCGTAATTCTTCTCTGGTCAGTTTTCATCGTTTTGGTCACGTAACGTAAATGTGTAAGAGGTATATTATGAAGGAGTGTGTGTTGAGTCCACGTACGTGCTACTGCTACCACGTCAAAATGTTATATCAGTGAGTCTTATATATAAATATAAGCTGTAATATAGCATCAAGTGTTATTTACCACCAATTCATAGGAAATTGTAAATGTGTCTTCTACAGCATTCTGCCAGTGGCAATGACCATGGTCTACAATTCAAATTGTCAGGTTGCCATCATCATCATCATGGGGCCTAAGCATTCATCAATTGGAGTTTTTGTTTGTGACTCACAACTTGTGAGTGAAAACTTTGACCAGGAATGACCTGCGAACGGATGTTGTGTCAAAGAGGCATGCACATCATGTCCATTTCGAAGCGCGTCTCCCGCAACATCACTTTTCAATTATGCGATTGAAAACGCAAAGTTGGTTTCACGAAAGCAGGTATCAAATGAGCTGATCAGAAGCATTGTATTATTGTCGTGTGGTTTGATGCGCCTTGTGCATGTAACTTCGATTATATAACATCACGTCCAGCTTTGTTGGAAAACGGCAGACCTCTGTTCAATACTTGCCTAAATTGCGGTGCACAGTGTGGCTCTCAAAGTTTGCAAATTGATTGCTGAGAGTATTTGTATAATACCTAGGAGGTCAATTGGGATTTATCCTCACATTAATTTATCATGTGATATGGATACTTAAGTCGATACCTCTCTCAAGAGTATTGAAAATATACGCGTTGGAAGATTAGATAGAATGGGCGAACACATTAAAGTCTCGCCAACTTCTCTTGACATTGAATTAAATCTTCTTTTTTTTTACCTTTCATGCAATCCCATTATTTGATACATGTTCTCTCAACTCATTCGGATTCCGAATTAGTTTGATAGAAAACTCCTAGAGATGTCTAGTGTAAGCATATACTTTTTTACGCAATTTACGATTTCTATGCGTTCAATGAAAACTGAGCTGAAAGGTACAAACAGAAAATATGGTCTTTTAATGCTCCCACCAACCCTCCCGACTCTAAAGGAGGAAGAAAACCAATATATATTCCCAAATGGGCCATTATTTTTCATTGTTGTCAGCGACTTCTTTTCAGACTCTCCCTGGATTTTTCACGACTCCTCATTAAAGCGATGAGTGAAATCAATGTGGAAAAGAACTATTATTATTATATAGCAAGTTGGGAAATGCGTGTTCGCTTCCGTGCACCCAAAAGATGTGGAGAAAGGTCCCAACTCTTTGGTGGGATTTAGAAAAGTAAGTAATCGTTTGTAAATTAAATCCTCACTCACCAAATTGATGGATTTCCATTGACAAAAAAAACCATAGGCTTTTCTGAACTTAAAGTGTAACGGTAGTATCACCCAAAAAATTTATATTTAAACGTTAGCACGATTGTGAGTAACAAAGGTTAAAAGTTCAGAGGTCCAGGACGAGATTTGGTGTTTGATGCTAGATGCTATACGTTCATTTTTCATGATGTTAAAAAGTGCTTTACATGGCAAGTTGACTGGATGCAGTTTGGCTTGACATGTTTGGCTCTCTCGCTACCGTTTCCCATTGTTCGCACGTAACGTTCGGGTGAGCTGACTTTTCTCCATTTGACTTCGATGGTGAGGAAAAGATGACGAAAAGATTACTATACGAATAAGAGATTTTTTTGATGCTGTCATCTGCTCTTCAGGCTAAATATCCATTTAGCTCCCTTTTGCTTACATTTGATTCACCTTTTTTCTTCCTCCAGTGCATTCAGTTTATTCTACATGTAGCGAGCGAGCGACTGTGAAAAAGGCCACCAGGAAAAAAATCCCCGGACTGTTACACACTTTTCAATAATACCATTTCCATTTACGTCGTGTCGTCCATGTCTTTGTACACGGATTTTGTCGCCTGACTTACTCCTTTTGACGAGGATTCCTGTGTGTCTCTGAATGCCTCGCCTTCTGCTGTCAGTAAGTCATTGTGGCAGTTCCCTAGCTGTCAACGAAAAGTGCCTTAATGCAGCCAACCTACTCAAGTTTTTCAAGAGATTCATCTCTCCTGCTGGAGCTTTGCTTCGGTGTGGCTCATTGCTTCCCGAGTGTACAAAAGGAGACGGAGGTATTGCATACCAGAGATATTTCAAACTTGATTTTCTGAATTCAATGTGAAATGAGCTTGGCTTTCAAAGACGATTTAGGAGTGAAAGGAGAGTAATTCATAAAAATAGGAAATACATAAACTCGGGATGGAAGATGGTGATATCTACGAAATCCCTTGCGGCTCGATTAACTCTTTTTTCTTGTTGTAAAAACTGGGATTGTGAGCTGGAATACAGAAATTGTCAAACTTTTTTTATAATTTATGGGAAAGTTGCGCATTTTGGTCCAAAATTAATCCTCCGCCATTGACCCAACATTTGAAGTAATCATGTCAGATGAAGTCATGAAGTCTTTGGATCAGGCGGCTTGTTCGCTAAAGAACTCGAAATGTTTTTGGAGTACACAACTCAGCGTTGAAAAGTGCTTGTGCACGGAAATATTTTAGCCTTACATTTCGTTGAGAGTTTATGTAATCTCTCTGAAGAAAAGAAGGTGAGAGTTGGACAAGGTTTTGTGAAAAGAGCAAGTCACACATTTCTTCCTCGAAACTTTTCAAGCCACACGGATGAGCACGTAACTGGTTGACATTGATACTTTACCCGCAAAACCCCTCTTTTAACAAACGTGTAACTACAAGTGTTACACGAAGCACGAGAATCCAGCTCCACCACACACACGCATACCAAAACTTATTCGACTTGAGTTGAGGCAGCTTCCCCTACTTAAGAGAAGGAAATGTAGTCATTATTATTGCCATTGCATGTTTACCACTGTCTTGTAGGATTTGTACAAAATGAACACGAACACCTCTGGACAAAAAAAGTAAATCCGTCTGTCCCTCTGTAAAGAAGGTACAAAATGATAATGATGTCTTCATCTTTCTCACGTCAGAGGTGCAGCATCAGATCTCTTCATCATCACAAGGCTTTCAGAGATGAGTTTTACCCAAGATACAGCTTCATAAGAAGAGTACAAAACAGATTGCGTATGCATCCCATTGTGTTCTTTTTAATCCTATTATCCCCTCCACTGGAAAGGAGAGTGCATTTTTTCCATCAACTACAATCTTCTGAGCTGAGCCCCTAATCTTTTCAGCTGCATATTTAGAAAAGGGATACACGGCCACAACAACACTCTCACAATTTTGAGAGCAGGCAAATAACAACAGTACCCTTTTGCGGGTACTTTACTGTGAAATGAGTACCTTAGAATAATGGTTTTCCAGAAAGATTTTAAGTTTTGAAAAAAGTCGTCCTTCATTTCATCTCAAGATTTCTTTTGAAGTTAGTGTACTTTTTAAATTACATTTTCAGAGAAAAACTTTGGCCAGAGTCGAAACAAAAGTTTTTACGTTGGTTTCTTATTATGATTAAGAGGAAAACAAACAATCAAGTCAAGTTTGGCAGCACCATGTGGCGGGAGGCAGAGATGATTTTGTATTATTTTTCCGGAATGGAAAGGTGTTTTCCCTTTTGTGACTTGGGCGTTTGTAGATTTTTGTTTTTAAAGGAATAGAAAAAGCATTAAGCTTGAATGTACAGTGAAGATCGGAAAATCAAAATCCGCTAGGACTTGATGCTTTTCGAGTCACTTAGAAAACCAGACGGACAGACCTATTTCATAGTAGACAGTAGTGTCACATTCGAAGGGCGTTTCTCTCTTTAAAAATGCTGAAAATGAGTAGTAGAAATTGGGCAAAGTTGTTACCTACACCTGCAGTACTCAGAGTTCAAAACTATAGAAAGCACACACATATACAAGTACATGGTAGCTCACAAAAACACACGTACACAATGTTTTAACGAAATTTTTCGAATTACATTAAATATGCACCCCTGTCAATCAAACTACGCAAGTCAAATTACTTATGTAAATCCGCCGCATTTTATGCAAGACTCGAAAATGATCAGAGCTTAGTTATTGCGGGAGTGTGAGTCAGAGCGCAAGCGAAGCACGTACTCATTACTTTGTTACATGATACACTTGTTTCTAATTCAAAGTCTAATCTTCTTTTTTTTACTAAATTACTAAATATAAAGTAGTGATCGGGCCAAGCCAAGCCAAGCCGAATTTTCCAAGCCAAGCTGAAAAATCCCCAAGCCAAGCTGAAATATCCTCAAGCCAAGCCAAGCTGTGGCTTGGCTTGGCTTGGCTTGCAAGCCGGTCAACATATTTATAAAATACGTGTAGCAGTGACACTACCTACTCTACACTACTCACAAAAGCATCCACGACGGCTTGATAGGATCCTAATCAAAGTATTTAGGAATATGTAGGACTGTGTTAAGTGAAAAATGCTTTAAATATTACATTTTGCATTCTCGTAGGTGTGAATAAGCATAGCTTTTATACAATTTTTTGGCTTGATTCAGCTTGCAAGCCGACGTTGGCAAGCCAAGCCAAGCTGGAGAATTCCCAAGCCAAGCCAAGCCGACGGCTTGGCTTGGCCTGGCTTGAGCTTGGCTTGAGAGCTTGCAAGCTGGCCGGCTTGGCCCGATCACTAATATAAAGTATATAGGCATGGTATGACGCAAATACAATAAACGAAGGGCTTTTATATGAAAATCAAAAGTGATTAAATGTAAATGCCTAATCGTTATTATCAAAGTGTGTGGGATTCAGGACCCCCATCGCAGTGGATACAAGCGGATATTCAAATTTTCGGAGGCAATTAACACGATAAGAATACTTTTTCACATGTGAGCAATTATGCTAAAATAATACTGACCGAAAAACCAGCTCCAAATGCGCATGGAATAGTCGGGTTTACAAGAACACATGTTCCTTGTTGAGTACACTATGTAATCATCGTCCAAATATCTGTGATGCCCATGAAATAATAACCTTGATACTTGGGGATGTCTGGGTCTATCCATCGAAAAAAGTAGAAAGTATACAATATCAAAGAGAATCACAGGGGGGCAATAATGACTGTAAAGTAAGTCATCATCGATATATTACCATCATCCTCAGGAAGGAAAATTACTCAATAATCTTAATGTACAAGTTTGTTATCATCTCCCCAATCCGGTGTGTATGACTTCTGCTGTCGTATAATAAAGTTGTGAGGAGAAGATAAAAAAGACAATTGTGAGGGGGGGAAATGGTTTCCACTTTTACTACATTATCCCACACAGTTCCCCGTCTGTTCTAGCTACCTTGAAAAGGAGATTTTCAGGAGAATTTTATTAACGGATGAGAGTCTGTCTGCATGGTGTGTGGATAGCGGATGGACGTTGGTGGTACTTGTAAGGGAGGAAGCTTTAACAATTTCATTAACGTGCTCGACATGAAAAGGGCTGCGTTTTTAAACGGCTCCACACACCGAAAGTTGAGTAGTAGAATATACAGTTTTGTTCATTCAACCCAATTCAGTCCACATGAGGAGAGACTGAGTCGTTAATAGCTTTTACACACAGGAGAGTGACTCGGAGAGATAGAGATGCACTTTGATTATCTATTTTTGGGGTGGTCCAGTCAGTTATTTGGAGGAACCCTGTAGTTAACCCAACGGGGTGATTGATAGACCCCTTTCCAGGTACTCTGCTGCTTATGACAGAGACTGAAGTCTCATTTATGTAAACCAGGCAACTTTTCGTTATGAATATAGAAATACAGCTGGAGGAAGGGATTTACATAACTGTACTACAGTATGCTTACATATATTCAGAAAAAAGTAGACAATGATGGATACAATGATGGTGGACGCCTGAAAATAGCCTGGATCACTCTGCTGATGAGACCGCTGTTTTTCATATGATGTCATTTCTCTACTCGCCGCATCCTCTTTACATTTCCCTACATTCTTGGCCTACATCACGTCCCTCGCCGAGGCAAGTGGGGCACACATACGCTTCTTATCATGAGAACGCATCAATTTTGCTCATTCGGATTATTATAATTCCGTCAGTCATCCAGCAAAATACTTCAATATCTCCGTGGAAGAGGCGAGAGACGGAGAGACAGCTCATATTTTAAAGCCTCTTTTTCGTGCAAAGTGTACATTATTCGTTCCTCCCCAACTCCACACTCTCACACCACCTTCAAAATTTAGCGAGCCGCATTAAAGTAAATAGATAGAGACACGTCGAAACTCCATATATTATGCAATCTGTTCGCCAACGACGCAACCATTATGAGGGAGAGATATGCTCTGTGACACAAAGATGAAGCCTTGTCGTCCCACTTTACTAACACATCATCATACACATACGTGATGTGCACACTACACTAAACCCTGCCTCTTCCTCCGGAGTAAGGAAATTTTCGCTTTTATAATACGTAGTAAAAAGTATAATATGGTCTTGAATAAGTAAATTTACTGCTTCACTGATGACTGCCTCTATGCTTTTTTTCGGAGAAACTGCCAAAGCTGCATGAGGGTTAGTGTGTACTGTGCATACTTACAAGTTCACTTTTCTCACAGCAAGCAATCTTCTTTCTTCTCAGGAAGACCAGAGAGAACTTTCATCAGATTTGTTGAGTAGTAGTTTTCCTTTGAAATTATATTAGCTGTGAAGCCTCCATGTATGATGAAACTTCATGAATTTCTTTCTCTCTTGAAAGTTTTTCTAGACGGGAGAAAGTGTTGGAAGTAGGCTGGAAGAAAAAGAAGTCGACTTTGTGATAATGTATACTTTAACTGACTTAAACTCGTTTCTGATTTCCTGTCGCCTCTATCTCTACCGTACTCTTTACCGAGTATAATTCTTATTCGCTCTCCACCAGTTTGAAGATGGTGTGCGAGGACCGCATTTGATATATGTTCGTGCGTACACAAAACGTGTGGAAGTCGACTTAAGTCAAAAAAGGTATTAAAAAGCTTCACGGGAATTAGAGGCGGAACTGATTTTCTCAGTTCAATCCTATTGAGATTCTAAGCTCATCATCTCTCTGCTTTCTCCTTCCTTTTGGAAGGAGGAGATGCCAACCATCCGGTTTTATATCGGTGTGCTCGCTTTCCATAAATCTTCGAGCAGGTCCCTCATACATATCGTTGTCGTTATCGTCATCTTTGCAAAATCAAATGGAGTGTGTGTGGGCATAGAGCGCACTTCACTCCAAAACCAAATTGACCGGTAGACACACAAACACTGCTAATGCACACATACACCAACTTTAGTTTAGAGAAAAAAAATCTCACTGAAAACTTCTCGGCTCGATAGACAGACATCTTGATTGACCGTGAGAAAGTTGTTTTTTTTTCTGCGAACGAAGGCAAGATGTTTACGATTATATGAGCCATGTTTCGTCTTCCACACTTTCTTTTTTCGTCAAACTTTTATCAGTATATTTTTGGACAGCGAGTCAGCTTTTATGGATTTACGGGCATCGAGCGTGGCGAGCACACTTCACTTTCCCCTATTAAAACACACCATTTCGTCTTCTCGGGGAGAAAATGAAGTTTTCTCCATTGAAAAATGGACTCCTTCGACAGAGAGCCGGAGCTTCTTCTTATTCTGGTGGTGGCGAGAGAGAGTGTATGTACGGTGGTGCATGATTCTTTCTCTCAGCTCAATTTCGCATCAGCAACCTTTTTCCTTCCACACATTGAATACAAAGTTGCAATTCGCATTCTGCACAGAGAGCCAACCTATAAACTAAACAGATTGACGCACCCATCGTTTTTGTTTAAAAGGTAAACTGGAAACTGGAGCTCCGTTTTACGGCCAACGCCGTGTGATATTACCTTTCATTCTGTACATCTTCTTGGGTATACTACAGTGTATACGTCGCTTTCGAAAATGAATCATTGAAGAAAATGAGATTTCTTCTGGCTGCAGCTTAAATTAGTCGAGCTTTTAGCTGCGGGGTCAGTTTTGAAGTTTGTTGGGATTGGATGAGGATACTCTGCTGCTTTCTTTCATAAAGCATTAGATTAGTGTGTGTGTGCTCTTCCAGCAAGTTGCTCCCAGCCATTCTGTCCAGAGAGGTGTTACTTCGCAAATACAAGTAATAATACACTCTCCGCGTAATGTGCACTATGGGCTGGTGGAGAGGAGGATGTGATGAGAATTTCCGTAATCTATGTAGCCGTGGTTGGGGAAACGGAGAAAGTTGCTTTCCGAGAAAAGTTGCGAGTGGTGAAAGTGAGGGAGACGTGAATGCCCGCTTCTTTCTCTTTGAGTGCATAGTTTCCTTAAATGTCTGGTGCTATGTGATGACTCACAGACCTACTTTCTCGGAGTATAGGCTTATAGATTACTCATTTTTTGCGTGAAAGAGGAGAAGAGGAAAGACTAGGAAAGTGTATACAATACAGCGTGCACTTTTTTTCTGACGTACAGAGGAAGGCGAGAAGAAACTCGTTAAAACCATGCTGTTTTTTGGCAGTAATGTTCGCCATTTCTAAACGAAAGTACTCTCAGTATAAGTAGAAAAGACGAAGTTAATTTAATTCTTGTATACTTTCTCTGGTTATGTGTAGGCTGATGTTTGCAGTGTTTTAAAAATGTTTAGAGTTTCATGCAAGGAAGGAGATGGAAGCGAACTGATTACTTTTCAAAGAAGCCACAAAAACTGCACTCATCACTTGCATGGACTTGTAGGAGGTAATTCAGTCATGGATTTACATTTAGCTCTCGCAATACTTAATTTATACACTGACTCGACTATCTCTCTTTTCCTTTTGAATACCAAAGCCGTGCTTCTGAATGCGTCCATTAGTGATTAGAAATGAATTTTGTTCTCTATTCTCGCCTCTTTTCAAGGAAGAGGATTAGCAAATGTACAACTTCACAGGGGAGGAGTACATGTGATCCCCGGTACTTGCTCGGTAATTCTTTTAGCAGTGGTTGAGACACGGAGATACTATAAAAGGGGAGCAAGCCGACATTAGAGACCAATCTTTTGATTGAAAATGTAAGGAAATTAGATCAATGCGTGAATGCTAGGAAGCAGTGTGAATGTCCGTGAAAGTTGGGGGATCCTCGGTAAAGTTTTGGGAAAGACTCTTATTAGTGAATTTGGGGAATGAATACTTTACATACCTGGAACACTGTCGCTGAATAGAGACATGATCATGTAATTTTATACACCTGGCTCATTCCCTTGGCCGGGACTAAAAAAATTGAGACATCGACATCACTAGGTTATTGAGTCAGTTGTGTAACTGGGACAAAAACAAGATGTTTATGAGGAACACAAGTTTACAAGCTATATGCACATGAAATTAGACCACCTACAAATACAAGATTTACTCTCGAAAAACTCCAAACTTTGTTACGTACAATCGGCAAGAAAATTAATGAAAAACTCGTCATTTGTTCTGCTAGATATTTGTATTCCCTGCTCAGCAGTAGTTTGTACGCTAAAGAACATATTATCCAATTACACTAGGCCTCCTCGTGGTCCTCGTGTGCGTACTCCAGTCCACTCAAATAGTTTCTTGACTCAGAGCACAGGGAATTACAGACGGCAATCATTCTCAAACAACTTCCTTAATGATCATGCTCGCTCATCTTATCGTGCCAGCGTTTCCCTTATAGTTTGCTCAAATATTCGTACCTTCTTCAACTAGGAAGGAGTTGAACGAAATGTAACTCGGGAAAAAATTGCCCATTACCACGTTGCACTGGAGCATGTAAAAGGGAGGAAACGTCTCGGTCGCACTTTCATTTCCCTCCCGTCCTCTTACGCTGCAATCGAGTATCCGCGTTCCTTTAATTGTTCCCGGAGATGCTGATCTCTGTCTGTAAAAAATGTACTACATAAAGGGCTCACTATTCATACATTCGTAACTTTGTCAACCTGAACTTATATGGCAGTACATCCGACTATTCTCCGAACTCTTCGTAGCGCCTACAACCGTCTTTCATTCACTTTCAAAAGCAGATCCAGTCAGGCACACCACTTAATTCAGAAAAAGAAAACGTGCGTAGCGCATTAAAAGTCGGAGCTAGGTATATAAAAACAAAGAGCGACAAAGAGTTAGAGGTTATTTTCATCGCATGTGGTATCGTCTCTGAGCAGATGCTCAGGAGTGATATGCAGATGAGTGTGGATTACGGTGCAGAAAAAGTGAAACAATTGTCGGCAGAAGACTGACATCACACAATGATGATCTTTGTGTCATTTGAAAATTACTTTGAATCACATCTATTTGAGCTGGAGCATTTTAGGAATTTGGCGTTTTAAGAAATATACGGGCAGATGTGGTAAAAGTGTAGTTTTGAATCATGCATTTTGGAATTTTTATGACTCAATAAAGTTTACGAGTACTTGTCAACTCGTAACTTTTTGTTTTGTCAGGGGAAATTTTCCAAGCGGATAGTAGTACCTTGAATGATGAATCAGAATTGAAAATACTATATTTTTAGAATAAATGGTATAACTGATACTACTTGAATTCATTGTCGTCGTAAATTAAGTCATAGACCTTCTGCTGAAGACATCTTGCATAGCACAGTAGTAATATCAGAGTGACAATCATCTCTCCAAGACAAGACAAAAGATTGACCTGATGGAATCGGATAGGTGGTGAATTTACAAATGACTTCATCATCCTCTCGTAGACAGTCATCTTGATGACGACTCCAGTAGTGTCTTAACAAACCTTTACATCTATCTTCCTCCCTTTTAGGAGTAGAGATGTGATTCGAAAAATTGCCCTCTAGCCAGGTAAGGAACGCAGATGTGTCTCCAAAAAAAATTACGCGATTTTCATGAGTCAGCATGATGATAAGGAAAGGCCAAAAAGCGGAGAGGATTCAAGATGTGAAGAAAATACACAAGACAAAAGGAACAAGTCAAAGTTGGCAGTGCACAAGCAGATTTTTAAGAGTACGTATTCCAAATACACAGAGTCCATTGATACTATCATGACCGTTGAGTTGGTAGTATCTTGAGATGGCATCTAGCCAGGTATCTCTGATCAAGGAGTTGTAAAACCATTTGGAATTTGAATCACTGTAGAAAGAAACCTCCAAAAGTACACATTTTTCCTCGAACTGTTTCAAAGGCGAAGGCTCCACCAAACCATCAAAAGTATTTGGAATGGAACTCACATTTTACACATGGTTTCCTTATTATTTGTACTTATCAAGTCGTCGAAAGTAGGTTTCAGTTAGTTATGCACAACATATTTGTATCCTAGCATAGCATATAAGGGGAAGTAGATATAGTGTGTTTTTTGTTGGAGACAATAGCACATAATCAACTTTGACATCACGACTAGTATTGTCCTGTCAATACGACTTGTCGTTGAGAAGATGGCATATATTTTTTACCAAATCGTCATCATCATCAGAAGACTCACAAAAGATTACCTGAGTCATCTCAGCGTATCATTATTTTTCGGTATTACTAGCCGGATGGAACGCCTGGTTGTTGAGGGTTAAATAAAAGAATCACTTTGGTTAGACTTTTGGACTGTAAATCCTCTCTCGTTGAATTTGGTCTTTCTCTGCAGAATTCCTTGAAATGTAACAAAACGAGATGACAATGGAAAGAGTCGACGCGAGCTGTTTGAAATACAATACGATGCAAATAAGTTTAGGGTTAGCTCGCAATATAAATAGAAGGTGTAGCTTATTCATAAACACGTCACATTGACATTTGCCGGTATCGAATGCTCATCAAACTATAAGTATATATGCAAATTTGCATCTTTGCACAAAAATTGAAATATTTAAATATTTCAATTTTTGTGCAAGGTAGCTGTCACCTGGCTCACACTCATGAATTGTGCTTGTTTTACCACGGTGCCTTGTGTTAATCAGTTGATTTCTTTCTGAGTCAACTGTTTTCAGGGATTCTCAAGAAATCCAAAAAAAACATGCGTGACACTTGAATTTTTGTAAACTGAGTGTCAGAGAAAACAAGGAAAGACCATTGTGCTGACTCATCCCCTCAAACATTGTGCCGTCGAAATGAATTTACAATTTTATCCCATGATTCTTATAAAAATTTGACCAACTTTCCCACAAGACAACTGAGCTCAACCCACATTTTGAAAAAAATCATTTTTTCCACACTACAATAATTTTCATGACGAATTGCCTTGTTATTATGCCTACTTCCGATTGTTGACAATGTGATGTCTTCACCACTTGTCTTCAACTTTAATCACGCTCTGTAGACAACTTCAATCCAACTTGTGAGCTTGAGTCAAACACGTTGAATTTCGGTTGATATCTTCATTCTCTACCAAAGTTATTATAAGATTTTTAAGGGAAGCCAAGTTTACTAGAAAGGGCCCTTAATGATCAACATGCTTCTCTCGTGACCTTCTTTCTTCCAAAACATTTGATTTTTGGTGCGCGGTGAATCCTCACATTTTTCTATACTTGACATCACACCTAATTCACTGCGGACGGGAACGATGACGTAACTAATCATAACTGAAGGGTGTGAGAATCACAAGAGTATCGCTTGTGTCTTGCCATAGCTTATTATAGAAACCCTCCTCCCCACATTCCTTGAGAGACAGGGAGAAGTTTATCTATATTAATAACGTTCGGCTTATACTCTTCAATCAAGATAAAAAAGATGACTTCACACTCGACGAAAAAAAACCTCTTCTTATAATCTCGTCTTTTTGTCCTCTTTACGTTTTGGTTTTTTCTGATGTTCCTTTTTTTCATTACCTTCAGCAGCCAGAAAGATGATCACACGATATTATCGTCAGTATCAATAGCTCATAAAGGGATAGAGGATTCCTTTCAAAAGGCTTGGTAAACGTTAACAGTTTTCCTTCGTCGCTTCTGGCGGTTGATGATGAGGATGCCAATGAGTATTATAAGATCATTTTTATGAGCAACAATGGCTTCATGGTTATGGTGATGATGAGAGAGGAGAAGGCTAGTATGTATCATACACTCTTATCGAGTGGCTTTCACAGTATTTTTTCATTTAGATTTTTTTCTTCGTTTGTGATCGGCTTTTGTGTGTTGGTGAAGCGAACGCTGGCACACACACAGATGCTATTAAGTCGCACTCAACTGGAAGTAATCAGGATGAATTCAGACACCTCAAAGAAATAAAATCTTATGATGTGCATGTGTCGTATTTACCTGCTGCAGCAACATTTCAGTGCAATGATGAGTCAATGAAGTTGTTACTGTCATGTGTGTAAAATGATCCTCAAAAGAGAGGAAAAGTGAGCAAAAGGAGAAAAGGTTTGAAAAAGGTTCTCAAGTTGGGTAATCGAGCGAATCCGTTGCGTAAATGTGATGTTTTGTTGATTACGTTGCAATCATCCTTAATAGAATCCAAGGTGTGAGTAGCACAACGGAATGAATGCATTTTGATGGAATCAAGGTATGGGAAAATGGAGTAAATGGGATACAGAAAATGCGTAACGAAATTTTTGCTCAGTCAAGCGTGCCTCTGTCCCGAATCATTTATAAATGCATTGAAATCGTACCCAATTGTGTGATTTATGAACGATTTATCTGTAAATTGTCATTTTAGTAACTGGATGACTAAAAGTTAGCCATACGATATTCCTGTGTCTTTCTCATTTGCAAAAATTTTGCTGCACAAAAAGCGTAACGGGAAAATGACGAGATTTTCTAGATATCAAATTAGCCGACTACTTTAGATCTTCAAAGTTCGACTGTGCAACTTCCCAAAAATGTATAAACATAACAACGCAAAGAGGGAAAGTCGACTTTGTTCGTAGCACGTGTGACTAATCTGCGAACATTGGTACAAAGTTGGAACAAAGTTGGTAGCCTACTTTCGTCTCCTCATTTCTTTATCTCGAGCTTCTCAAATAGCACAAGGAAAATGATTATCCAGCCGCAAAAACTTTCCTCCTTTTTGCCGTCATCCTCATTTCGCTTGTAGGGACAAGCAAAAGATAAAATTGTGAGACAAGTGAATTACGGCTTTATTCCGCGTTTGATGCAGAGTGCATTACTATCTTCTCCGTTTATGCAGTGTTCTTCTGGTAGAACTTTGGTCCTTGAGATGTAAGACGCATTTAAAGAGTGTGTGATGGAGTGTCCAGCCAAGTCAAAGCGCTGTTCATAACGTCCTAGGACAAAAGACATCTTAAGTTCTTGTAAAGGGAATATTTAATGCGATGTAATGGAATGGTAATTCTCAAAGGATGCAATCCACAAGATCTTTCGCAGACAATGAGAATTTTTTGTTGCAAGTGCGAAGTTGAAGTTGTGCCTATTCCAGTAAAGGCTGCATATTTTATGATTACATCTTAGGAGACTTGTGGTTTAGACTTAAACCAAACTATAAAACCATTATAACGCTGGAAAAATCATGCTTACCACTTCTGACTTGTTAAAGTAGTAAAAAATAATAGAAAATTAGGGATTTTAGTGTGTGAAATAATTGTAAAGCGACAGCCATTTCAAAATCGTTACGACCTATTTTCCTAAATAATAAATCATCTTAACTTCGTAATCAGAGAAGCTTGGCCGTGAAATGCATACCTTTCCGAACTACCCGATTTTCACAACACTATTCCTTTGACTTTTTTGACAAAGCTAAAAGAATTCGGAAGCGCCCAATGAGAGAGGAAGCCTGCAAAAAGACTCGGCGGCAGAACAAGTTATAATGCAACATTTTAACAATAACGTTTCTCCTGCTCACGGTGAGGAACTAAGG
>JAHZMW010003856.1:0-18928 GCA_027743745.1 Alloscopus bannaensis
ATCTGGGCAATTCGCTTCATTGTTGACTCTATACTACTCTAAGGTATCATTATATTATAATTTGTATACGACAAGACCATACTGTTATGAGATTTTTGGGTAGGAAATCAGAAGATTTCCCGTCGTAGTAACTCTATTCACCAATCACTTTTACATACGTACTATACAAACATATCTAATATGTACACGATTTATTTAACGTGGGTAGCTAACTATGTATAACTTGTGAATTTTTTGGTGTCGAAATGTCGGCAGCAATATTTGAATCCTCGAGGTGACACGCTACTTCGTTTTGTTGTTCACAATTGTAGTTTTTATGCACAACAACTTTGCCGTCAGTTTTGTAGGTCTTCTGGAATCAAACGTTCATGGGAACTGAAAATTCCCATGTTTGCCACTCCAAATGGAGTGGGCTGTTAAGTTCCACGGTTGCTCTTCTCATTTTGTCACTCCTTATATTGCAAGTTAGAATATCATCACTTTAAACTGACTTTTGAAACTTTTTTAAATACCCATAACTTCCATCCACGTTTGGTAGCTCTTTCTTATAATTTCGCTAATGCCTTCATGTAGACAAACGGAGGCGGTGAGCTGGGCACAATTGAATGCGTTGATGGGAAGTGGAAAGTTGACACACGCATTATGGCACTGATTATGACCTGCCCGTTACCTTTGGACGGAAACACGGATTCAATTTTGGTAAAAATACGATCACATTCATTCCACTTTCCTGGTGTAAATATCTATTTAGCAGTCGTTTATTTACGTTTGGAAAACTAGAAAATGGCTAAATGTGCCATGAACAAACTTGGAATATATGACGGACAGGATCTGAGCGAAGACTTTGAGGAAACGTTGTGCGACATTTTCTCGCAGGATAACTTAAAGGATCAATGCGTAGATATGGCTTCGTCGTGCGCATTTTTCAGTGGAGGTCTGTTGCACATTGTTTTTACTTTATTTGAAAAGTATACTCTATCACTCACGTCGGAAAGATCCAGTAAATGATCTGACACTCGTTTGGTGTTTCAGTGAAAGCTAACTGGGAGCTCACATGGCCGGCCTTTGGACTTTGCTTTGCACCATGGGCTATGGGAGTAAGACAATTTAACTAACGTATAATGAGTTAGATGTATTATGGAGAGTTTAGAATTCTGATTTCAAAGGCATCCTATTTTTCTATAGATTTGTAACATCTGAATTGGAAATGGACAAAGGTCTAGCTCAACCATAATAGAATAGTACAATTTTTATTACTATTTTACAAAAAAATCTTAAAAGAATCTTGTTTGAATCTTAAATATACAAGACCACGTTACATTACAAAATATTACAAATCATTTCAACGCATTTCTTTTCTACATCAAGCGAATTTATTTTCGGCTTATTCCAACAACTTCACCCCATCGTCTAATCAGCGAAATATATCGATAATATGAATACGAACCAGACATCTTGATATGCACAAAGCAATGCCATGCAAACTGCATCACTGCATCTTTCAATCTATAGTGTGTGTATACTTATATTCTAGACCATCACGCCCAACCACGTTAGGGCAGCAAAGTGATCGAGTAACCAAACAATGAGTTAAATTCACACTAACAGTTTGTTAAAGTGTAAAATACTCTTATTGCAGCAAGCGCTTAAAACATCAAAAGGTTCTCATCTCTTTTGTTGCTGGGACTTCCCTGTTGTCAAATAGGGTATCCCTATCCAAGAACCCAACATGAAATCACAGGGCCTCGATCTGGCCTTTCCATTTGGAATGCACTTACAAAGAATTCACAAAAAGGTGCATGATCATGGTAAAGTGTATTGACAATCTGTTTATGTCCCACATTGGGTTGGTCCCTTGTGTGGCACAAACTAGAAATAACCAGATATATTCTGTTATCATACACGGCATTACTTGTATTGTTCACTTGCAAATCCACACATCAACATAATATCATAATTTGAAGCTAGCATTTCATTTCCGTCGACATGTAGAGAAAAGTCCAATCATCCTTAAGAATTGGTTTATCCCAAAAAATATTCGTGAAGGTCATGCATCGTGTCGAAATGGGCCCATGCACTAACATGTTTACCGATGAAATGAACCTTCTTCGTTTGAACTTGAATAACAAGAATAAGGTCTCCGTCTCGACGAGCTTGTGTGCAAGTGCATGATGTGGCCAGTCGCAACAGTCCATGTTTTTGTATGTATTATGCAACAGAGGACTCCTAAAAATCTAACAAAATTGATGCACAACAAAGCCAAAATTGAGAGGGGTGCATTTTGGTTTTATTATGGAGGTATAGAAAGCATAAAAAATACTCTTTGATAATAGCAAGTAATTACATATTATGCATAGTGAGCGTAGGTAGGTACGTTTAGGGATAAAAATTATACATATACCTATATAAGTTATTCAGCATAACATACGAGTATTACAATAATGGCGTCTGAATCTCAAGTAAAACTTGATAGCAAAACTGTTCCCAATACTTTTCAACCGTTCAAAAAACCAATGAAACTGATTTTTTTAAGGGAGCCTGGATAACCAATTATTGACCATCATCATGCTGACGTATGCGGAAGCTAGAAACAGAATAAAATACGCCTCCCACCGAGGATTAAAAATTGGATTTGTTGGTAAGGACAAAAAACGAAGTAGTCCATGGACAACGTGGAGATCCAGAGAGAGTAGTGGAGAGAATAAATTTACTCCTCCTCTGATGCAAACATCGATTTCATTCGAAGCTATCATCATCGCACTCGGCAACGTTTCGTTTCGATCAACTTGCTGACTCATGACATAGTCATCATAGTACTACAAGCTAAGGTGTATTAGTATTCATCTCTCTCAAATTCGTGAAAGAAAAGATGATGATGATGAGCGAATGGCATGTGCAGCCGACAGAATCACAAGAAAGTTGTAGTTACGAGCGGCCTAAAGATATTAACATGCATTCAAGTTGTTTTTTTTACTTGACTAGAGTTCTCAGTATTCTTTTTTTTATCAAGGTGTCACTAGAGAAAATTTGGGTTTTCCATTTTCCCTACGATAATCTCTACTGGTAATGTAGAACGGTGTTTGCTCTACGTGTTCCCTTTACAAGGAATCATTGTAGTAAAGAATATTGAAGATTGATGTTCCTTATGCAAATATGACCTTTGCTATCATCAAACGTCTGATTCGTATTGTACTTAGATCCTTGTTACTTACATTAGATGCGACTTGACTACTAGAGATTTGCATTATAGATTTATCTGCAAAAAGCTACATACTGCACTCTGAAAAGACATGTACATACTATGGCACATGCCAAAATAACCTCTTAATGGCGAAAGAGAATTTGATTATTTGCGGTCCGTCTGTTACACCCTGCATTTCAATTATTCGATGTCTTTACAGCAATTCAAGAGTTTATCTCGAGTATTGCGTTGCCTCCCCGGGTTCGAAGAAGCCTAGTTTGTTAGCCAGGCCCAGACTTATCAACGAGATACACAAAAAATGAGACGATTTCAGAAAAATACGAAAATCAATCAAGTTCTGTCATATAGTGTATAGACACATGGTGAGTATGTGCAAACAAAGAATTTCGTAATGGAGCCATGCTTATATTATGTAAATATTTAGATGTTTTTATCAGCTTTCAGGATGACTGTTTTTTTGTAATTTGTGCACTAACAATGCAGTCAAACATCTATCGCATCCTGTCTAGTGGATACTAATATTAATACTAATATACCTTCTCTGGACGGTTTTCTTTTTTCCTCTCCACCACTAAACATTTAAAGCAAACCATGCCTGCAACAATGAACAACTCTATTTTAACGGCAATCATCAGCCAAGATGATCAACCAAGAGAGAAATTCAACAATTGACAAAACCAATTACAATTGCATTACATTGCTCTGCAGCAACCATTCCGTATTTGCATGCAAACCTTCTTCACATTTTTTACTCTTCTGCAAGACCAAATCTGCCCAAGGGAAAGGGATTCAAGAAGCCTCTGATTACTTCACTCAACAAAAAAAGGTCAGTCAACGTTTTCTCCGAAAAGCTGAGTATGAGCAACGAAACAACGTTTCAATAATTTTACCAGAAGTGGAGGGGAGACGCGTCCCACAACGTGGTCCAATCAGAGCAGCCACCTCGAGACCAAAGCCCTTTTTCCACCCCATCCTTACCAAAGGTATGCACATTTTTCATTTCATCTTTCATATAGACAAAACTCCTAAAATCCCACTCACAGTTCAGAGTGGTGTGCGTACAATACATGGAACTCGTACAAACAAAGCGGAATTCTCTGAAAGGCGATAAAAGCAAATGTAAAGTTTGAGGTACCTAGAAATATGGCTCATTTCACATTTACACACAAAAAGATAGATAAAATGTGAAGAGATCTACGGCACGCTACGTATACGTCACAAATGGTGAAGCAGACACACGTTGCTCACAAAGTGCATATCTGCCAGCCACAAAGCCCACACAGAGAATCTCACGTTTTAGATTTGGGCCGCGGAGACGCATCTCTGCAATGTGCATGACAGATCCTTGAAAGAGGGAAGGGAACTCCTCAACTTGTCCACTTTACGCGCGGCCCCAGCGCTGACACGACGTCCTCTCCTCACTTCTCACTACTCACCTCGCTCCTACTTGAGTTTGAGAGTAACTTTTCAAAGGATTCCTTCAGGTTTTGGGAAGTCAGCAGTGTTTTGTGGGTGTGATCTCAGCGTATTTTTTTTTGCAATTTTGTGTTCCACCGGTGTTCGAAAAAAAGGATGTCGTCATCTACTGCAAAGTTTGTGCCAACCCTTGGAGGCAGGGTGTGGAGACTTCAGCGTCAGGCTGTGGGTGTAGCACCTGCAGCCGTTAGCTCGATTATGGGGTCGAGTAGTAGTCAGTCCAAGTAAGTCGTCTTTTTTTTTGGAGGTTATTAAAGTGAATGGAGTGCATTGTTGTGTGACAGGTCTTTTTTGGCGTTTGATGCATTTATTGAATTTTTGTTGTTGTTTACAGGACCTCATCTTGGCAGCAATATAGCAGCAGTTCTGCTTTCAGCACCTGCAGTAGTAGTAACCGTCAAGGTGAACAAGGGCAGCAAGGCTCGAGATGGTCTCAACGTCAGTAACGTTAAGCCAAAGTTTAGGAATCCAAAAACGGAATACACGCCTATAGGATTAACTAGTAAGTGATGATATATGATTGAGAGTTTTGAGTGAACTTAAATTACTCTTGTTAGGCTGTAGGCTTAGGGTATTACGACGGATTTTGTGGAATTTCATACATTCACGGGGATGAATTGTTGTGGCATGTTGCATGCAATATTTGATGGCGCAAAAGCCTAAATACATACCTACAATGGAATTTCGATATCAGTTAAACGCGTAGTCTGTAAAAATATGTAGTGTTTGTGACAATTACCAGTTTTGTGGAGTAGAACTGATATAAACATGGGTTGCGGACAATTGATGTAATTCTAATCTATGTTATGATTATCTGCTTTCAGGGTTAGATGATTCAAATTCTTCACTTTCTCTCTTCAGTACATCTCCTCTACTTCCATTAAAGACTCTTCCACTACGAGAGCAGTTGAAACCGGTTACTTTGAGTTTTTTGACAGGATGATAATATGACTTTCGTTCTGGAGAACATTAGAAGACTGAAACCAAATTCGTTTCAGGATCCGTCGGTATTTATGAATCAACTGAATTCTGCAAATTTTTTAGTTCATTTGACCCTGCATTTGTATTCGGTAAAATTCGATATTGAAAATTTTTATTTTATGTACTGATTGGTCAATATGTAATTGGTGTTTTGCAATTAGTTAAATGAATTATAGTCTTTTGTACTGTCGTCTTTGTGTGATTGAAAGTTTTGTATCAGAGGTAAATAATGTAGGCATACACCCTTTGTAAGGTACGCTAGAGTATTGCAGACAAGGTCATTGTATAAACTGTCTGTAAAATATTTTGTTCAATCGTTCTGTCAAGGATCAGAACTGCACAGGTTGCATGAACAAAGTGTCCTGTTACTGAAGACTTGAAACAGAAAAGTATTACATGTATGTACGTATTCTTCTCTGCTGGTTTACTAGAGCAGGATATGTACTTATTTTTCAAAGCCGTAAAGATAAAGAAACCATAAAATGTGCAAAAGTGCAAAACCAATAAAAATGCATAGGTGATACTTATTGTAACAGGGTGTAATAGCATATATACATCTGTTGTCTGTAGCACACAAATACAAATGAACTGTAACGAATCACGAATTCTGTTGTGTGGTTTTTTTGTTCCTAACATATCCGTAAAGCCATCAAGTAGTAGTGCATACAAAAAAGTATTGATGAGATGTGATATTGTGGCATATAAAAAGATGATTGTAAAGGTACGTAGTCTGTCTCCGTTGTTTGCAATGGCTTGCCCTGTAAATTGCAGGCTGTAATTATGCATAATTAAGTTGAGGTGTTGTTAGCCTGTAATCAACATGTGCATATCGTTGATTCTATAGACGACAAAAGTTTATACATATTTAATGGTCTGCGAAACTTCCATTCTGCAATGAGTTATGGTTCGTACACATGTTTGATTGAGTAATTTAAAGTAGATTTTTTTGCAACTCAAATGTGAAAATAATTTTTAATAAATTCCACAGATGTATATTACCTTTGGATTGGTTCCACGTGAAGTTGTTAATATGAGCCGCAAACGAAATAGAATTGGAATAAAAATTAAAGGAAATGGAAAAGTTTATGTCGGCGAGAGTAATTGTCCATTTATTGTTCATAAACCGATGACAATTGAGCATTGAATGGGATGTCTGGAAACTGGGCTGAATTTCGGGAGTTTTGGTTGGCTAAATCTTTATGAGTGTTGTTTCATGATATTCAATTCAATGCATAACGTAGACATTTTTTCATTATACTTTTCTAAAGATGGTTTTTATCGTTCTTTTTTGTGTATACGAGATTTCTAAATTTATAAACGAACGACAACAAGAAGAGGAAGGGGAAGACATCCCTTGTTTTTTAAGACTGGTTCTTTAATTAGTTTAGTACTTCATATTTCGCGATTCCTACTATTCTTCCATCACATCTTATGCATAGGGAAGTAAACTGCTAGTTTATCAAATGCCTACTATTAGGTATACTCGTATCATCCCAATAAATTCTCGATTTTACACAGTTAATTATTTATCTTTCCTTTAGTTCATATTATGGCGAACTCCCCGATGATGCGCAGGACCAGGAAACTACCTACTAGCTATAGTTAGTATTGTATATTAATATTTTGTAGGTATATACATACTCCGTTTTCCTACTGCTCGAATCACACTTTATATACGGTGTATCAAAACCCAACTCTAACCGGACTGGTTCGCCAAAATTTTAATGAACCTTGTAATAGGTAATATAATCTATGTACCTTTATTATAGAAACATAGACATGCAATTGAAGCTTACTTGCCCTGGGTGTGTGATCTCTACGATCGAATCTATTCACAAAATATTCCTTTCATTGGATGATCCGTCTAGTTTTTTGCACCCTCAATCCACATTCATGAGAATCATCAGATAATTGCAATTGTTGTGGCACAAAGTATTCTCGTCTCCTCTCGCCACACGAAGGGAACGCGAAAAAATTATTGATTTTTTCGTTCCAATCATGACTGTGTCTTTGTGCCAGCATACTATGCGCAAATGAGCAAATCTGATCACTCAGCCAGAGTTTCTGTGTTTAGTCACCCCACCTTCTCATCATATCTTCAGCTTTTATATTTATTAATTCCCATAAAACGTGTGATATAAAAATGGGCTGTACACACTTACGTGAGCTAGCTACCCGTGTAAAAATAATCACACAAGTTAACAACGTACGCATAAATGTCTGAGACCAATCAGAGGAATGCAAATGGTGGTGCGAAACCCATCTCGACATTTTTACGCTGTTTTATAGAACAAGTGGCATTGTTCGGCTTCATTTTAAAAGTCTATGTCAAATAATGGAAAATTTTCCGATGAGCAGGTCTGGTCCAAACTAGACTTGCTAGGTTTGTGACCTTTTCCAGCAGGGTGGATATAGAAGTACATGTCTATATTATAGAACGTAAAGCCACTTTAATCATTGATTGGACGAACTACTTATAACTGGAAATGCTGGATTTACTTACTTTATCACATTCAATTTACAAGTGACAAGTTACAAGTACACGTACAATTGCGTTTTTTTTTTTACATAATTTCAACAGATGAATGACCCCGACCCAGTTACAGAATATACTTTCTTAAATTACTAACAATTGTAATTTCTTGTAAGTAGATTGGGATTCCCGATTTGGGTGCATAAAATTGTTGTGATAATCAAGTAAATGCAAAAATCCTCCGACAAAAAGTTCAAAAAGTGCTCATGTCAAAAGAAGAAAGTAAATGTTTAGCGTGATTCGCCCCATTCCACATCACAAAATCCTGGCCCATTGGGAGGCTGAACCTGGTAACCCCGCTTCATCAAGCGACAACGATGTTCCTCCAGGCGCCTCGCAGCGTTATACTTGTCCCTGACGCTGGCGTCCGACCACAATCTTTCCGCAGGGACTGCTGCCCTTGGCCATAGTCTTGTGACGGAAGTTGTCGAGTCGCTGTACTCAGCCCACAACGCTGGGCCCGCCGGCTTTTTTGGGTAGGACTGAACGATATTTACGAGTCGCTGCATGTAAAATTCTTCTACCTCGGACATGTTCGTCATGTTTCTGTAGCTCATGAAGGCTGCTATAAGTGGACTGCTTTTCCTGGGGATTATATATATAAAGTGCTTCTTATTACCAGATTTCATTTTATTCGTAGCATTATATACCACACTTGAAACATACCAGCAATCATAGGAAACTTCATCTCCGCCGAGATGAAGGTACTTGTCAGGAAAAACCGAAATGACTTCCTTAAAAAAGTCTTCAAAGAATTCAAAGTTTTCTTCTCGCGTTGGATCAACAGGTCCAAAGGTTCCATCCGGATGTCCATCTTTGCCGTAACACGGCGTCAGCAATCCCGGGACACCAGGACCCCACGCCTGTGTGTGACCTACATATATTGAGACGACAAGATTAATAAAAATTATGGTTTCACAAGCAAATACATAAATGCATTCTGTACCACAAATATTTGCCTACCGGGGGTGTCAAACTCTGGAATGACCCTAATTCCTCTCACCCTTGCGTACTCAATTATTGCAGCAATGTCCTGTTGAGAGTACACGTGAGTGTATGGGTGATACGCTCCCTTATCACTAGAAAAATATGTTTATTTGCAAGAAAAGAGGTGTGCCTGACACAAATTCTATTCTCTCTGGTATTTGATTGTTTGCATACGCTCATTTGGAAGCTTGTTTGAAGACGGCTTACCTTAGTTGAGGAAATGCTCTACTTTGATAAGGAAACGATTGGTCGTCCACGATATGCCAGTGGAACACGTTGAATTTATTCATCGCCATTAAGTCGAGGTGTTGCTTCAAGACATTCATGGTCATGAAATGTCTAGAAGTGTCTAGGAGAACGGAGCGGTAGCTAAATCTTGGGAAATCTAAGATGAGTGTGGAGTTGATCTGGAGCTGAGACAAATATTGGACAGTTGAATAAAAAAAATATAGATGCGCCAGGATTTATTTTTACATGAACCCTCACTCACTGCTATAAAGTCATCCGCAGAGTAAAGGAGTTGCGAGAACGTCTCCAGGCCACGCAGGATCCCCCAATTTGAGCTAGCCGTTAATAAACCCTTTCCTTCCAAGCCGAGGGTGTTAATTTTTAGCTCATCTATTGATAGAATTGTAATTACATTAATCAGCGGTTATTACCGACATTTTGATGAGCTGATTCAAACCATGCATAGGTGGCATGCATGGTTTAAGTTTAGTATTGTTTAAGTCGTTTGTAATCGTTGCATACACGCTTCGTCCATGTTCTCATGCGGCATGTTTTCACAGGGTGCCATTAGATTAACTTGAAGCACATCAAGATACCCTTTAAATTTGCTTTGTAATTTCCAAGTCTTATTTGCCTTCGAGAGGTACGGATCAGGCACTGAAGACAAAGATGTAGACTTGAGAATGATCCCGTAATACCTTTTCAACGCGTCCTCGACCATGTCGCAAGTGTACTTTGTTATCTGAAGGAACAAGATTTTTGAAGTTTTATGTTTAAAATGGATGATATGCAAAAAACAAAATCTGATCATACCTGAAACCTGAAAATCGGAGGTCGAACAATCATGAAGGTGTCATTGTACAAATTCCGAAGCTGAGGTTTTGGCCAAGGTTCACCTCGGGTCGCATAATACTGCGGCCCTGGTCGTTTGAGTTCTCGAGTCACAGAATCATAGTGACCTTCGACTACTCCGTTTGCACAAAGTAACAGAATCGTGAGAAATAGCATGCTGTACAATGTTAATTGCTTTTTCAATTACAAAAATTTTAGGCTTTAAATAAAGAATTGCAGTTGTCGCACTGTTCAGTAAAGTCTACGTTTTACATTTGCATGCCACGCTCAGCAATAAGCCCAATCTTTGTTTATGGGCTCATCACAACTACATACTGCTTCGGTCAACTGTGAATGAATCCAGTCCAAGACTTTCGAATGGATTTTGTATTCCTGAGTATGTATTCCTTTTGGTATCAAGTGAAAAGGAAATAGATTTGCATTTTATGCGGTTGGAATTTACAGCATAGATTTGTATGACTTTCCTTCACTAAATTCCTCATCGGGTGGGCTTCTGCGGTTGCAAAATCAAGAGATGTGATAGTTCAGTTCAGTTCAAACAAAAATGCTTGGGGAACAGTATGAACATGTCTTTTACGCAATATTATGTAGTACACATCGCAGGCTTACCATTTGTTTGAAATTGTTTGCTCTTTGTATACAACAAAACAAAAATGTTCTGTGACTGATAGTCTGTTGGATTACGAAAGTGTGCAGGAACTCCATGCTTGGCGTTTGGCATATATGTATAATGGCGAACAACGGCTGTCCAAGCCTAAGCCTGCAGCTACGAAGTATTTCCATTTCTTTGATTACACAACCGAGGGTATTCAATAAAACATTCTGAGAAATGTCTTTGAGGCCCTGCCCTTCGCATTTCTACTCAACAATCAGTATTTTGTTATGAATGCAAGTAATAATAACCTAATGTCTGCTAAACCATCCGCTATATGTTAAAAAATCAGATAGGCATTTATTTAGTCCACTCATACAATACACACTGAACAAATCAGTGAGGAATATCCATAGTGTGTGGTATGATTTACTTATCACTGGTAATTTTGTTGCAATTGCAAATACGCAAAAAGAAAGTAACAAATTGCATACCAGGTCAAGAACGGTCTCTTCTAATTATATATGAAGCTATTGAAACGAATTGAAAACAATTTCGTAGCAAGTATTGTAAATAACTTTTACCACGTTCTTAGATGGCAAAGGCTTTAGCTTAACGTAATTCCTTGTTAGTATATTAAAATACGTTAGTTGCATACCTAAAGCACAAAATCTCGAGTTTTTTAATCCACTGCGAGAAGCTGCAACCATGTTGTTGGAATCTACGGAAAATTTCAGGCGAAATAGCTTCTCGCTTTCCTTGAGCATTGGTGTACGGCAGGAGAGTTCAAGCCAACTCTCGATTTTTTGTTTACCATGTAGCTTGCCTTTGAACAATGAGACAACGTCCCCAAACGCTGAGTAACTGATCTCCAGAATTTCACTGGGGGACGACCATGGCTCGTTTGTGCAACTGGTCATCTCCAGGAAAGCCATTTGAGCTGTTAAAGCAAGGAATGAGAGTTGTGAATATTTTAAGGTTTTATTGTTGTATTTTTCTAAAATTCGTACCGCAAAAGGGATTTGCATCCGTTGTCGGTAAGAAATATGCAAGTTGATGGATATTCTTAGTTTTTGGAAGCTCCAAAAAAGATTTTTCGTTCCACTTGAACCTCCAACAGTGATTCTTCTTATTGTCGCAAAATCCCGTTTGAACTGAGTTATTCGTGGCTTCCATTGGGTACGCCAAGAAATTCATGGTACGACTTTGTATATTTTTCAAGACAGAAGAGAGCACCTCATACGCCCTTCGATGGCTGCATGCAATCCGGTCTTTGAGATTCGTAAACGCAACCAACCCTTTACTCCCCAACTCCAAAGGTTCCGTTAGAAATGTACTCATTGCCGTACAACCCCTCTGATCCCTGCCGTCATTGAGGTAGATATCTACAGTGCCCACAGGATCCTTCATTCCGAGTCCCCAAGGACCTGTGTTGGAATGAATGACCAACACATTTTCCGCGTCCGTATGATGCAGGCGAATTTCTGGGGGAAAACCTTCAAACAATGGAAAGGCTGGATCAAGGGAAACGATCTGGAACAACTTTGTCTTCTGAGCTTTGCCAACATAGCTCGCGATGTGTGAACCTAAGCTGTGTCCAAAAAGGTGGATCCGCTTTGGAGTGGTCCAGTACTTTTTGATTTGGCGAAGAAAGCTGTTTTACATAAAGACATATCGAATCGTGAACGGATTAGCGGTAATTACAATAGAAATACAAAAGTGAATGATTTAATGTACATGGTAATTTCACGAGCAACAACACGAGTATTGGCGACAATTTGCGGGTAATGCCCAGACGCTCCAAAACTCCAATCCACCAAAACCACCGTGACATCGGCCAGGTTCAGAAGTATATCTCGTAAATCCTTCATCCAAGTAGAAGAGTCATCGGTGAAGCCATGAATGATGAGAACGATGTCATGAGAGCCCCAGGGAAATGTTTTTAATTTCTCGAGGGAAATTGGTGATGTGGCTCTCGCACTCTGGCCTACAGAGTCACGTCTTTAGACAAGGATATTATTTTATTATTTAAGACTATTTCGACAAATCAACTTAATAGTTAATATTAAATAATCCAGGATAACACTTGATATGATCTACCTGGAGGTGATAATAAATACCGTGTTAATCACGGTTGGAGACTGTGGAGAGAAATTAAATAGACTTGGTCGCTGAGACCACGGGCCTGAGATTGGAAAGCATCCCACCCGGGCAAAGCATACATTGTCCGATTTGGGAAAATAGTATATCATCAACGATAACAGCAGGGAAAAGAGTGCAAGGTACAATGCCAGGCTTAAAAACGTTTTGAAGTTCCACGGAGGAAGTTCCCGAAAGTTGAGAGAGGTCAGTCTTCTAGTCAGTCTTTTTCGAAAACTTTCTCTTTGTGTCGGACCCCTTTCTCTTTCGCCTGCTCCAAGAGGCAAACCCATATTTGTACCATTTGTTATTGTAATGAATTAGGGAGCGTGCATGCACAGAGTTTAAAGGTAAAAATATTTAATAAAATTTCGCTCGACACAGTAGTACGAACGAGTAAACTACTTTCGCGAACGTTATCGAACGCTGCACTAGAGGTTCACTATCCGTGTAATGTGGGAAACGTTATACGCTGCGTAAGCTGTAAATTTGGAATGTACATGTTTATGTAACAGATTGCTCCTTAAAATAGTTGAATTTGTCGCAGAAGGGAAATTCCGCTTGACCACAAAACGGAAGTTGTGTTTTTAGCACACATGTGTTGGGTTGCATGAAACGCTCCAGTCCTATATACTTGCTGTATATCAAGAGCGTAGTTTATTGATAAATTCTTAAAAAACACTTCAATTGTTACACTTTTTAATATACTGACAGAGCAACAATCTGACTAGGTACTACACAAAACGAGCTACTTATCATCAGCGTGAGTGTTTACAGGAGAATCACCGGAAACCTTTGCGAGTGCTTTGTTCTTTTCATCTTCATCTATGATATACTGGAGGAGATCTGTGAGGTTTTTGAACTCTGTCCTCCCTTGAGGGGGGTCGTTCTTCGGAATCCTTGGAAGCATTTCGCCGGCCTTTTGTCTAAACTCTTGGAGCTGAAGAGAAACCAGGCAAGAACATGGTTGAATTATTAATTCAATTATCATTAAAGAGTAAATTAGTCTTCCTTACATTCTTCACTCCCATCATCTTCCAAACGCAAAAGAACAACAGTCCGCAGCCAGTGACTGCATAAAATGTTCCCCAACGAAGGGCACGATTCGCTAGTGATATTCCTGATTCCGTTTTTAACGACGGTGTCACTCCCTTGTCGAAGGCGTCAGTGTCTTTCTTTTTTGCAGACGAAATGGCACTGCCGAAACCGAACAAGAACGCCATTCCTCCAACTCCTGTCAGGAATACGGCTTCTATACCAAAGAATAGTCTTTTAGTAACAATGTTCTGAATATATAAGAACAGAGATTCGAGTTCTAGTAAAAACTTTAATGTACCTCTCCATTTTGGGAACCGGGCAGTGGTGGACGTTATGGAAGACTGTGTAGTGGCTCCACCAGGGCAAGCCTCAGATGGGGTTTCTCCGTCGATCTTAATTTCGGACATTTCCCAAGATTTGATCACTTGTCGCGCATTCTGCTTCAATCAAATCTCGGTAACCACTCAGAAGCTGTCATTACAGGCAACCCTTACTCTTCCTCTGCGCGTTCACACAAATTCCAGTGTAAAATTCAGCATAATACTGCACACTGTTCATAAAATATTGAAGCCGGAAACTTGTAGAAATTCATTGAAGACAAGTTTTCGACGAGTATATTCGCTGAGACACACGAGCTTGGAGTCCGCGTGCTTTCACAGACATGCCATCAGATGTTTATAGAGGTCTCAGACAGAAACGCGTAAACTTCATTGAGGAAAGCGACTATAGGTATATATCCATTGGCATGATATATATTACACAAGTATTGAATATACATTTATACGCTGCCTTTGATGGCTTATGTGCCCGAGTTTATTCTCTGCATTTGTATTTCATATCTTCACCGGCCACCTCCGAGAGTCCACATTCAACATTTGTATGTAGCTATGTATTTGCTTGAACATTTCACAAACGTGCGTATGAGTATGTGGAAGGAAAATTGTGATTGTGATTCATGATTCACGATTTTGTTCAATCATGATTCATGGAACACTTATGACGAGCTTGCCCACTCTTTGCGTAAAGATTACAAAAATAATAATTGTTGTTGTGTGAAGCAAAGCCGAGAAAAGAACTGCATTGAGAGATGCATATAATGTCGGTGGAAATAATCGTAACAGAGATTGCTATAAAAGATAAAATCATGATATACTTGACAGCAAAGATAATTTGCCAAGTGTAATTTGTTCAGAATTATATGGGTCTGTGTAGTTGCCCGCACAATATTATAAAAAAATTCCCATCAGCTTCATGATACTTAATTTGACTGTTTTACAACATTTTATACAACTGTAAGCAATTTCGCTTTGATTTAGCTCCTAGAGGATTGGCGAAACGATTGCTCATTTCACAGTTAATTCTGCGGCTGTTAGATTTATATGATTATGATTATTTTATTCAACGGTGTGGATTAACGGTAATAAAATGTGCGAAAGGATGCTTGATTTCATTGGGCAGAGGGAAATAGTGGGCCTAGCCTTTGTTTACATGAGTCCAAATGAGGTTAATGTTTCTAAGCTTAATAAAGTCATGATTTTTCGCGTTGCACGAAAGTTATGTAACTTTGTTCTCAGAAGCGGAAAGAAAGTACGTGACACTTCACTAAATCTTATTAATCTGCCAATGAAGTGACATTGCGCTTTGCAAAGTCGAAATTACCAAGAAATGACGTTGGCTCAGTTTCTGTCAAAGTGTGATTAGATCATATTAGTATTGATGTCTAAATATTCACACACGTAGGTCGTCTGCTTGTCAAAAGTTGTAGGCGCTTTTGTATCTGATGATATTGATGCAGTCAACTACTGACGTGTGTATGCGTCACTTTACCAGTCTAATATCTGTACCTTTTATGTGAGTACTCATTCTTTTTTCGTGCCTGTCCGCTTCACAATGATTTGATAAAGTGATAAAAGTGGGATTAACCATGAATGCGAAAGATTACAAGCGGAGCCCATCACAATAGAGTCAATATAGTAAAACGACATTATTATATCAAGCTTGTATTTTTATTACATGCATAATACACATGACATGAGCAAAGAGAGAGAGCGAGAGAGCGTAATGACAAACAGATAAAATGAAACAATGACAAATGTGAAGATTGCGAAGTACTCTTGTGTACTCACACGCGACACAAAACATTTCCACCGCAAATGTCATCATCATCACTTTGCATGTATTATGTATAAGATATGCATTACAAGACAAGCGCCTTCCTTTCTTTCTTTCTCTTATTCATTCACACTTGCTGGGAAAGTGCTGCTCCTGTCACAAGGGTTGGCACAATCTTGAACCAGGTTGCATGGCTATGGCTCAAATTACCGCACACATGCACACAATTTTCTCCCCCACATTTAAAGGTCCTTTCAGTACTGGAAACCTTGTGTTTCATCCTTCCAGACTTTTGGCTGGTAGCACCTCCTTCCACTGCAATTATGACGTGAGCACTAATGCAGTTTGTGAAATCTCCAGCCCATGCTCACCAGTTCGGGAGTGACGTTGTTTCCACTCGTTGTCGTTTTTTATTGAATTTGGTCGTTTCATGCATAGTCTTCCCGGCCGGGTGATTATGGTCTAAACTACCTTCTGTTTATCCAACATATCATGGCATACAGAAAACACGGCGAGATCTGAGTATTCCTCTAATTGAGTGCTACATATACTGTATAGATATGTAACACTACATATTATCCTCGTATTATTACCAAACCTACACGTTTTTGAGCCAAACTTCCTCTTCAAACAAGATGTGCTCCTGACTTTGTTTGTGTGCGAGTCAGTGTGTGTACATATCATTCCTGCGCTACTGGGAACAACATGCATTATGTATTGAACATCATCAGCAGACTTTCTGTGTTCTCTGGTTCTGACTAAACCATTTCCCTTAGTTCCATCTCTCTCCCTTTCTTGCACACAAATCCTCTGTGCTCTCGGCTCACTATGATTGTTGCTGAACAATGATCATTCTCCCTTGTTATCCCATATCCCTCTCTTCTATCCGGACCGTACTGACTTTTGTGCGATGCATTATACATGGGGAGTTCTCGAGAAAACAAAGTTTGCTGCTCAACGATTGCGATTGAGAGTGAGAGCAAGCCTTGTTGGTTTTGGCATTAAAGGTCTCTCTACTCGATACATACAATACATTTTGAGTCACATCACATCATCACAAAGATCTACATTTATGTGAGACTACACAAATACAGACATGTATAATATGTATGATACTACAGACTTGTAATGTGTTTGGTTTCTCTCTGTTTGGCCACACTGTGAGTCGCTTTTTTAAAAACATGTACATATGCACACACTTTCTTTCGCTAAACCCATTCACAAGTCTGGCACACAGCAAACCAAACCAATCTCTCTGTGTGTTCTCATATTACACACACAATGTGGTGAAAAAGAAAGAAGGGTTATGCTCTCTCAATGCAATCAAGCTCGGACATACATTACATACTAACTATACATCGCTTATTCTCATACTTCTCTCTTTCGCTTGACATAACCTACACTGCTGCTGTTGTTTGGCGAGCATGATGACGACGATGATGATGTTGATGATAAACTGCAGCAGAAAAAGAAGAAACAGGCTTCTCTTCCTCAACTTGTGAGAAGTAGTTACTTACTTACTTTTTTTCTCTTTCTCTACATACACAAAATAATATCCTCAAAAGTCATATCCCATCCCAAAGCTGCCACTCTGCTCCAACATACTGTTCTGCCGTTTTTTTTGTGGAGGTGCTAATACCACGGTAATGCTTGTTCAGGGTATTCATAAGGAGGAGGAAGCTGAAAAGAAGAAAAAAACAGGCTACTGCATAAAATAATATCTTGTCTTCTCTCTCTTGATGAAAGACACACTACATACATATTTACACATTCATGTATACCCAGACTTCTGTTGTGTATGTTACTCTATTGTACATGCCGATACAATATGACAGAGAGAAAGAACATTTGAGGAATACTCACCAGAAAAAAAAAATATGTAACGCTATACATATTGCATTACTCTCTCCCTATATCTCTAATACTTAATACATCCATACGTCATAGACTCTCTGAGCAGAAAAAATACTAAAGTACTCATCTTGTTATGCCACTGCTCCTGCTGCTCAAGAGGAAAAAAGGGTTCTTCTTCTTATATCCTAATGCTTTGTAAAAAAAACTATCCTTTCGTTGGTCATCATCCTCACACAAACACACCACACCATCATCATCAGACAGAAGTGAGTGTATAAGAGTTTAACGTTTTCGAAAGAGAAAAATGATTAAAGTATGAATATATATGTGTGCTTGTGCGTTTCCCACTGATACACTCTCATCTCTGTGCTCACTATTAGAATGTGCACGTTAAAACTTATCCTCTGAATAGATTTTCCTCAAGAAAAGAGGATTTTCGTGAGTGAGTGCGTTCACAAAATGTACCTCGTCTCGTCACATTGTTGAAACAAATATTTTACAGGATACAGGAAGAGAAAGAGGATGAGATGTGCAATGCTAAAAAATTTTAAGGGAGCAGACACACAGAGAGATGTGTGAACTGTGAATACAAAACCACAAGACTTCGCTACATGATCATCAACATCAGTCATCCTTTTCTTATTTATCTCTGAAAAAAATAAAACTCTCTTTGCATCTTCTCTACTGGTGGTGGTGTGTAATGTAAAATGTGAATGCAATTTAAGTGTACAGCGAACGATATTATGTGCTTTATACAACTTTGGTGAGCCTCTACTCGGTACTAATGTGAATGTGGAAAAAATGTTCTCACACAACTGAAAAACTGACTGCATTTCAATGCACTTCTCATTGAACAAGAAGAGAATTAAACCTTCAAAGATACTCTCCATCTCGTCACACATAAGAGAGAGATCATCAATGTGTAAGAAAAGTG
>JAHZMW010003857.1:0-16732 GCA_027743745.1 Alloscopus bannaensis
TTCTGCTGCTCTCTGCTTTTTCTGCTTTTTTTCCGGAGTGAAAATTTGATAAATAGGTTTGTTAAGTTACCACTAACAGTAATCGGGTACAAAGGCATACCCGCCGACGCCGTTTTATGTTCACTGCTATATTCTGCGATTGCCTCTCCTTAAACATGACATAATAACATGGGGATATAAGGGTGATGTTGTTTGTTGTGCGGCAGACCTGGATGATGGAGCACACGACGACAAAGGGGATGAGCATGGTTGTGAGTGAGATCCAGGGGATCATATGCTTGAACTGCTCCTTGCGGACGCCGACCATCATGAGGACGCAGAGGAGGATGTAGACGACGAGGAAGATGAAGGTGAAAATGTTCCCCCACCACGACAGATCCACCCACCACTCCACCACGTTCTCCGGAATCCCTGTGTTGTTGTACTTCTGCCGGATGGACTCCGACACCGCGCTCCAGTACACGAGCCCGACCACGATGAACCCGAACGTCACGATGCACGCCGCCTTCAAATCAACACACTCACATCTTCATATCACGAGCCTCGTTCCCAAATTTTGGGACTGAAAAGCAAGGGCTTACAATGGAAGCAACTGCCGCGAGCACGGTCCCCTTCGCCGTGTCCAGGCAGCCGCAGCAAGATCTCATCCGAAGGCACGACATGGTCACCAGTGTCTCCCGCTCAAATCACTGCACACTACTAATAGTATAATTTCCGCTTTGTCCAGCACACGTGACCAAGTGGGAAGACCGGTCAATTCTGCCTTCTGGAGAAAACAACGAGTTAAGTTGCAGATGTCAGGCCAACAACGAAGCACACGCACCTCGAAATGACCACAGCGACCACTTGCTTCAAGTCTGCAACGAATGCTTGCCACACACACTGTCACAGATTTGCACGCAGAAAGAAGGGAACGAGGGGAGGCCTTATTATGTCGCCAAGAGAGAACACGCAATCTCCTCGTCGCACACCTCCCAACCCTCTTGTTCACGCACTTCTCTCGAGTGACTCACTCTCCTTGAGTCACGCCTTTTAAGGAAGTTTGGTGTGGAAAGGGAGACCCTGTCACCACGACATCAGTTGCATCAGCGAAGCACCTCTCAAAAAACCAACGACTCGTTCCTCAACAACTGACCGCGAACCCGTTGAGGATCAGGAGGAATGAATGAGGTGATGGAAAGCTCCGATGATTATTCGTCGTCGTTAGTGTTGTTGGCTTGCCACGTAGAAACGTGCGTGAGTGTGGGCGTCTGCCTCCGTCCCACACAAAAGCACACACTCCTTCTAGAAAAAAATGCTAAAAAATGGAGAGGAGCAGTGCAAAGTTGCAAGCTAGAGTCACACTGAGCAACTCTGAATCTCTCTCCGCCTTCTGTTTTCTTTGGAGGAGGATCACATTATGCGTTGTTCTTGGAGGAGAGACAAGACGTGGTCATGTTGACGACGATGCGAGAGAGATACGAACAAGGAAAGTGGGTCACCCACACACTCGCAAGCGACAATCGACGATGAGATTGAGGATTATGCATGCAATGATTCCTTTCCATCTGCACTCGTTCACCTGCCTTGCGAACGTGTGAAGCACTTTCAATATTTTGCAGCTCTTCCAAAAATAGTCGCCTCTCAAACTCTAAAGAAGTAAAACCCTGAGTAAACTCGTACTGAGGAGTCGTAGTTGCTGTGCAAGTTTGAATTTGTAAACAGTTGTGAGCACTGAGGCTTTCTGTTGCATAATGGGACAGAGTGCGTTCACATCGCGAAGGAGGATGGAAGGAAATCCAATGACAAGAATATCGCACTCAAGAGTCATCATAATTTGTAGCTGAGTTCGTCAGCGACTCCTGAAGTTGAGGATAGATGTGTGGACGACTTTTTGGCATCCATCACTCCTTCCGGTTTCCTCCCTCTCCACAAAAACCTCTCCGGAGAGTAACAAAAAATTTATGTATACGTTGCAGTTTTGTCAACTATTATGAAGATGTAATGCCTGTCCAAATTGAGTTAGAGCAATAAGCCATGGTAATACTGCATTTTTTATTTTAGTAAATTAAAGATGGACCCATAAAACCTCAAACATTCTAATAAATTGACTAAGCGACGACGAGGATGCGTTGTATAATATACTCTATTGAAAACAAAACTGGCAAATGAACTGTTACGCTACTCTTAGCTGCTAAAAACACGAAAATAACTATCTCTATTAAAAGCGCGGAACAATGATGGGCACACAGTCGTCCAACCTGCACACGCATTTAATGTGAACGGGGACTGAAGAGAGGTGCTTGGCTGGGGCTACTTGATGCGAGGAACACGAATCCGTTGAGAATCTCTGGAATCTGTTACCGTACTATGCTTTTCGACGTTTTTTCTTCGAAATTATTGTAAGTGGCCAGTTTCTCATCGGATTCGTGTTCAACACATGAAGTTACTCTGGTATACCAAATTTGAGCCAAAGCCCTTTTCCCCTCTCTCGTTAACGTTGAATGGTGTGGAGGTGGGACGACTCTGGATGGACGTCTGTTTGAGATTTGCTTCTTATCGAGGCGAAGGACTGAGGTCAGCGTGCGACTGGTTGACAGGACTGAGTTGATCCAAGTCGAGGGACACCCGAGAGCCGGCAACGTAGCCGTGGTCCGTCTTCAGAATGGACGAGGGCGTCGTGGGGCAGTCGATGACGGCGTGAATCTCCGCGTGGTAAACCCTTCGCATCTCGAACTCTTGCTCGTGATGATGATGATGCTCAGTGGCCTCGTCGTTGAAAGTGACTCGCGGAGTGCCGGCGACGCTGCGACGGGTCGCTGTACCACTACCGCTTGGACCCTCGGTGTACACGTTGCTCTTGTCGTCGTTGTCTTGGTGATGATGATGATGGTGGTCGGCAGGGGCAGACTTTTGCTTGTGTTCGAGAGCGGCCCACTGCTTCTCCTCGTACAGGTCGTGGTAGCGCTCCTGCGCCACATGGAGCACGTTGTGATGCTCTGCGATAGCACGAACCATCCGACTGAGGAGGAGGATGCCCAGGCATTGGAGGATCACCGTTGCGGCGGAGAGGAGCATCTGCGGCAGCACAAACCAGTGGAGGTAGCGGAGCAGCGTGTCGTGACACGAGAGGTACGGGAGGCATTCCACCCAGTACCACGGGTGGACGATCGCCTCGTTCGCGATGCTTTCGGATCGCGAGTACAGGTAGATGGACGTGCCCACCGCTGCCAGCTCAAGTACCACAGTCAGTCCCGTCAGCGCGATGCCCTGCTCCAGAGAAAGCGAAGCAAAATCATTTGAAGTTTGCAAGAAAGGAGAATACAGTGCAAATACAAGCAACTTTTTACGCACAATGAGAATGGGCCAAATGAGCTTCCAACAACTGCAAAAAATTCCGTACGCCGCAGTTGCGATCTGGACGAGCCCCGCTGCCACCATCACGTTCACGATCCACCTCACCTGTCACACATTATACAATCATTACCCCCACTTGAGCAGCCATACCATCCTCATGTCATCATCTCTTCACACAAGTTTGTAATTGATTTAATTAAATTGACGTAGTTTGATTATCAGAACTCTTGGGAGGAAGAGGAAATTGAGTGGTTAGTTACGGTGGGAATGAGCTCGGGCCTGCTGATCCTCAGAATGGGTCTGGAGGTGACGCCCAGGGCAAAGGTGCAGCCGCCCATCGCCATGATGATAAGCTGGAGTGTCAAGATCCACTTTTGGAAGCAGCAAAGACGCCGCTTGAACTCCTCTGTTTGCGTCATCCTCACTAGTCCTCAGCCAACAACACAATGAGCAGAGGAGAAATGCTTTTTTTAAAATGACTGTCCAGCCGTCTCCTCCCTGCTACTTCGTTGCCAGCCACAATTCAACGAGTAACGCAGTGCAAGGTGAGACAAGGTGCAGGTCTGGAGAGGAGTGACATGATGTAGTCTGATGTAGTGCATAATATGCATTCGTCACATATATTGCCAGTTCCTGTCATTCATTTTCTGTGCACATTTATACCAATTCTCTAGTTCATTGCCTTTCTTCTTTACGGATTTGTTCTCTTTTCATTCCATTCATGCTACCTTCCATGTTTGAAGGTGAACCTTATCTGTGATTTCCATGCAAATGAGGGACACGACATCAATTGTAAAAATAAAAGAGTATCCTCGTCCGGCAATGCCTTCAGGAATACTCAACCTGGAGAGAATACTGTCCCCACTTTATGCAAATTGAGAAGAAAAAAAAATGTGACACTTTCTATGAAACGGTGATGCACGAATGGAAATAAATTGCGTCTTTATCCACATGCGTTGGACTTGCAGCAGTTACTTAACGAAAAGTGAGATTAGAATATAATATAGTTTATTGACTTTGAACGACTGACCAGGAATACACACAAACGCTCGAGCGTGAGTAAATTGACCAGAGAGCGATCAGAGCGAGGAAGGGGTGGGGGCTCGCCTCCACCAACCTTTGTTCACCCTCTTCCCACCACCGAGCCTCCCTCCCAAACATCATCCTCAATAATAATAATAATAATATCATCACCGTGTCTCTCCTCTTACGCTTTCTCAACGCTACAAATACCTTGGCTAATGTAAGCAGTCTGCCTCTACATAAATACACATTTTTCCCCATACAATTATAGAATTCAGATATAGAGATTTATACTCTTTTGACAGTTTATAATTTCCATACAGGTATGTATATGTATATATAGTACTTTTTCTGTTTGTGAATATAATTTGGTTGTGTGTGAGTGATGAAGACAGCAGAGAAGAGATTTCGGTGTTCATATACCTATTGTATATATTAAGTATAATTTATAATATAGCTGTATAGTTAAATACATAAGTTATCTGTGACAATAAAATGTTGCAGTTGCTCTTGTTTTCTTTTTGGCAAAAAGGTAAAACTCTCTGTAAACTACTTGATGATAATGATAATAGTAATAATAATAATAGCAGTAGTAACGCTCAGTAACACGTCGGTGTCGAGACGACATCTGCTCAATGAGTGAGGTTGAGATGAAGAGAGAGAGAGAGAGAGAGAAAGAGAGAGTAAATGTAAAGCTACACACTACAAATAACATTTTGTTGATTTGTGTTCTGCGTTCATATTTTTTCTTTGTTAACGGTAATCTCGATGTGAGGACTGAGTGAGTTTCGAGTTGAGTGGACCATAGAAGTTGAATTAGTTATTTCAGTTGCACAAGATTCGATTCAGTTTTCGTTCCCTTCTTTCTCTGGCCGAGAATGTAGTGAATGTAGATAAAATAGTGAAATTGTGTGGTTTTTAGGTGAGCTTAGCTTTGTCTCGTCTGTCCCTGTTGTGTGGCTGTTGAACGACGTGGTAAACCTTGTAATAGATCCCGTGTGAATGTGTACTTTAGTTGCGTCTCCTTTCTTCTTCTTCTCTCTCTCCTCGCTGCACAAAGAAATCATACATGTTCGTTGAACGTAAAAGAAATCTCTCTGAATCTCCAAGTCAGGTCCTTTTCCATTTCATTTCAGGTCCTATAATTTCCTACACTGTTTCCTTTCCTGTGCTTAGGCCATTCTCGCTGAGTTGCGTACGCGTGGGTGAGGAGTGCAAAGAGCTTCTTTTGTCGTTTGCTTGTTTTTTTTTGCGCGCGGAGGGATGCTCGAAGCTGGAGGAGACGGAGGGGTGAGATAGAGAGAGAGAGAGAGGAGGGAACTTGTGGGAGAGGAGAGTTTCGTTGTTCTTAGTCGTCAATGGGAGGGTCCATGCGAGCAATGATCGCTTTGGCGAACGCTGCGGCGAGCAAAGCTGCGTGTGGCTGCCAGTCCTTCCTCCGAGTTCCGTCCTTGTAGTCGGCCACCCCGCGGATGACGACGAACGCGTCCCTCCTGTTGCCGATGATGCTCTCGAGCACGGAGTCGTACTCAGAGTCATACGCCAGGATGCCGAGGCGGGCGGCAAGTTCTTGGCGAATGTGGTCGTCTCTCGCCACCATCCGCCCGCTGGCGACAGGCCCCAAGTGGACTCGAGACTCCATGCGTCGCTTGGCGCTGTAGCTGTTTGCTGGGGCGGGATGAGCCACCTCGATCACGTCCTTCTCACCGATCGCCATGTATAGCTTGTCGGAGGTGGCCGGGGGTCGCGCAAAGTCCGCCTCCTGCTCGCTGAGGATTTGCATCCCTTCCTCGGCTGCCTGAGCCCACTCCTCCTCCCCTTCTGACTGGAGCTGAGCAGCGATCTCCTGGAGGACGAGGGAGGATGGGATCCACCCCCGCGTTTCGAACTCGATCCCACCCGTCGGCTTCTCGATCGCCTTGTCGCAGTAGAGGTACACAAACTTTTGGTTGTCCGTTGGCGCCGAGACGACGACGTCGCCGAGGCGGACGTGCTTGGAGTAGTCCGTGAAGTGAGGCACCCCGCCGCCGACGCCGATGAGGAAAACAAAGTCTACCTTCTGGAATGTGCCCAAGAGGCGTGTCGTTGTGTTGCCCGCAGCAATCATCGCCTCGCGGGTGTGGCCGACGCTGGGCAGTTTTGTGGAGACGACGCGGTGGGAGCCCATGTTGCCCAGGGTGTACACGTTCGACTCGCCCACTGTCGTGTACCGCACAAACGTCTCCTGGTTCTCGATCATCGCGTCTACAGCGAGCTTCTCGCAGTAGTGCGCCGTGATGATGGCGATAGACGGCTGCTTGGCCTTCATTATCTTCGGCATCTGCTTCACGATTCGGATCGCTGTCTCGTTTTGCACAACTCGCGTGAACGACGTGTTGTCCTTGTCGATCGCTTTGATTAGGCCCTTCGCTTGCAGATTGCACACGTGATGACGCACCTCCTCCTCCGAACCGTAAGTTTGCCTGCAAGTCACAGCGTCATCGTTACATTACAATGAAATCCCCACTCATGTTCGCACCAATAACACATCATCATTACTGCATGAACGTTCTGAAACAAACCTGGCGATCTCGTGCACAGTCAAGGGATTCGGGTAGGCGCACTCGATCATCTCGAGCAACTTGGTTTCCGTCACCTCCGCCCTCTCTCCGGCCAATCCTGGCTCCGTGGACACTACTCCCCAAAGCGAGACACACAAATGCATTCAATAAATTAGCAAGTTTCACAGAACAATGCGAGGTCATTAATTATTACTAATTATTAAATTTGATTGGTTCGAGCGAGGGAGTTAATTCGAGACGACCACGCAACTTGTACAAGGGGAACGCACACGGACACTCCAATTATTATCTCAACACTCAACAGTGGCCACTACTGAAAATTAGTGGGGTAGACGATTATCATTGTAAAAGTGGAGCATGCTTCGTCGCCAGTCTTGCTACGGAGTCACACAGGCCAATTCAAAAGTGAGTTGTTAGCGCTTTTGTGTTGAGAATTCATGAAAGAGTTTTGTAGTCAACCTTTGTTCTTCGACATGGTCGTCATCTTGGTGGTGGCGGTCGTGGTGGTGGTCTTGGACTTTCTCACCACCCTGTCTAACTCTATGATGATCGCACCCCGATTCGCTTCAACACAGCCCACCAACCACACACTCATCATCAAAATCATGCCCATCATCAACAAAATAATACGTTTCGTTCAAACCAAACTGGGTTGCAGAGAGATTCGTGGTCTCTCTCTCTCTCTCTTAATTGTTTTGTTCAGGGATCGGTTTAAAGTTAGGAAATTGTGAGTGGAGACAACTTACTCGGCCTTTCCGGAGGTCGGTCCGTCTCCTCGAGTTGACGCAACTCGATCTCGATCTTGCGCATCCCGACGTAGCGGATCTGCATGAGCTTGAGGATCTTGGTGATGAAGCCGACGTAGTCGCGCGGGAACTCGAGCGGACTGACGAGCTCCTTGAAGAACTCCTGCGAGTACTTGGCCCTCTCGCCGAGTGGAAACTCGTCCTTGAACCAGAACCGCAGCTGACGACTCTCGAGCGTGTGCTTTTGCGTCGTCGTGTTGACGAGGAACACTTTGAACTCCAGGGACAACTGGTGCGGTCCATCATCCGCATTGTGGCTACCACCACCACCACCTCCACCGCCTCCAGGTCCTGCAGCCCCGTTCCCAATTTGCTTGTTGATGATGATTCCCGTGTGATCTCCTCCGGCGACGTGGATCTTTCGGTTCTCACTCGCGTCGCTCAGCTCGACACGACGCCGCTCGATCGCGATCGTCGTCGACTTGTCCGTCTTCGCCTTCGGCGTCATCACAATTTGCTCCTCTGCAAACAAGCAAAATCACGCATAAATATTTGCAAAAAGGTTAGTGTTGGACAAAGATAGGACAAGACAAGATAAGATAAGGAGCAAAGAGCGGTTGCATGCGTGCGTGCGTACCCATCGTGTTCACCGGCATTCCAAACGGAGTGGGGGCAGTGGCTTCACAGGTTTCGTCGAGTTCACTTCACTCCTCCACTCACAAACTAATCACTACCAACAACAAAACTCGTCTCTTCGAATGAAAAAATAGCGAGTAACACACAATTGTCTCCGCACTCGTTCACTGCGGAGCGGAAGACAACTCGCTGAAACAACTCTGAGAATGAAGTAGCAGAGGCGACAATTGGATGTCAAGGCCTTCTCCTTCCATCCATCTCCATCAACGACCACTCTCGTATCCCCTCAATCAAATTCGTTGTCCATAATCTAAGCGTGCAGCTCACTGAGTTGTCGACGACGGAGCTTCTCTTTCTGTGAAATTGGCACAATCAGCGCGAGTCCATCATTATTACTTCCACGAATCGTCGGAGTCAGCGGCAGAAAGCGACTCAATTGTTCTCTGCACTGCTGCCAAAAGGAGTGACACAGCAACTCATCAAAGCACGAAGAGAGAAGGAGAGAGTGTGGAGTGTTCTGTTCTTCCAGAGAAACCGACAACTCTCGACGAGGACAGAGACACACGTCTATTCTTGTCGTCACGCTGCCTCTTCCAAGAGAGAGCACAAGGACCGTGTCGACTCCTCCGCAACCCACGCTTCACCAGCCAAACTCAAGCACACACTTCCAACAACAACAACAAGAGGTTCGAGAATACAAGGAGTTCGAGTGGCTTGGAGAGGCACAGTCATGCACGAGACCGCTATTTTTACACGACTTCTGGAGAGAGCGAACAAAAAATGTCGAGTATCTCTTTCCTCGGGTGATTGAGCAGGAGATCCTCCGGACGACCGTTAATTTTTTTCAGAAGACGATCAGGTTTTTTCTGCCTAGTGCTACGATGCCGAGGTGGAGGAGCAGGTGCCCACCGCTCACCAGATGAGCGCTAATGAATAATGAATGAGAGAGAATCAAGATCGGGTGTGAGGAAGCGGACACAACGGCGGAAGGTTGGGAGGAAGAAGAAGTGACTGTGACTCACTCGCTCACTCCCTGACTCACTGACTGACTGACTGACTGACTCCTCTCCTCAAAACGAACGGAGCGAATATGAATGAGGAACAACAACAACAATAAAAAACACGACTCTCTCATCGTCTTCGCCTTCTCCTTCGTCTTCTTGGTGGGGTTTGCGATGACGAGAGTGAGAGTTTCTGCTGAGTCTATAGCAGACATGGAAATCATAGAATGATCGTGATGATGATGATGATGATGAGAGAGTGCGAGTGAGTGAAGGACGCATTTTGGGATTTGTAGCACAGAGAGATGCATGCACACACGGTGGCACGGTGTGGCGGCGATCTCAGAGAGAAAACGATCAACGAGAGAGCTCCATATACGAGTTTTATGACTTTTTATGGGATTCTCGCGCAATCTTACGCCTAGGCTTTCCATACCGGACACGTTGCTATACTCGACCAGAGACGACTTGCCTCGTGACAAAGGCGTTCGAAATGGTATTGCCCACATGCATGCTTTCAACAATAAACCCTGCCTTGACCAATCCTCACAATTGATTTAGGAGACTACAATAATAAATATACCATTTAGCATCGACTTACTATTTACGCTGAAATATTGCATGGATACTAATTAACAATATGATCAGGTTAGCCACAGAAGTGATTTCGGAAATTAAAATATTGGACGCCAAAAAATCACCAACGATCTATCCCCTTTTATTTTCGATACATTATTTTTTATCATTAACAATACAGGCAGTGGCAGTACGGATTGACGGCATGGTCACACAGTGGCTGTTTAGGCGTCTTTTAATGAAGGATTTCTTTTTATAAGAGACTCCGTCGTTCAAATGTTATGACAACACGGTTTATACATGCTGTACAACATCATTAAAATACATCAAAAGAGATGTCTTTTTCCTTAAAATGAAATTGAAGCTTTCTCTGGAAAACTGATATATTGTATAAAGGTCTGTCGATGGATAAAAAGAGTATGTAGTGAGAACGGGCCGAGGCTTTGGTAAAACCATTCTGCAGTGAGACGTATTTTAAAGACATTTGCGGCCTAGCCTCAACCCTAGACTTGAAAAGGCGATGTCGTTTCACGGCGTAGGGTAGCTTTAGGTTTATATTTGGAAGGGCTACGTGCTCTCATAAATTCGTTGGAGTGAAATCTCTCGATACGGCAACCCTGATCTGAGTTCCCCTCTCGTCTCGTTGAGCGAGATGCTATTGCAGCTGCCAGTTTTTTCTCTCTACTTTGCAAACACAAAAAATCCTCTGCATACATCTCTGGCAATGTGTTCAATTGAATATCATGGGAGTTGTGTGTGAGGAGAGAGCTCCATTTTAGTGTTACAGTTACCTCTCACACTTGGCTGTTTGCGGGTTCATCGATGGGTACGGGAGTAAGAGTTCATCAGCTCATTCACTCTCTGCAAAGAAAAGAAATGCGAGCAATGTCTATGTACCGTGCACGAGCTCACTACACTGCACAATGCGATGAGACACGGGGCTGTGAGAACATAGATTATGCATTAAATGTCCTTCTCACACAAAGACACGGGGAAACGGAGTCAAGCGACACGACATTATGCATGCACTAGTCATGAAAATCGACATGAAAAGGAAAAACTGCGATTAAAATGACAATACCAGCAACTCTCTGCCCTGCGACACCACCACCCCAGCTCTGATTTGTCAGCTCGACAATCCGCATTAGGAGGAACATAACTTTGTAATTAGAATTCTTGAAGAGGATTACCACCGAGCCAAATTTCGCAATGTTGTCGTCGACGTGACGAGCGCAAGAAAGCTTGATTGAGTGACAGGAAGCATTGCATAATCAACTTTTGAAGGACATGCGAGAATTTAGGCATGTTTTGTTCACGTCATCCACGGAATTAGCTCGGCGTTCTGTGGTAACCTCCGTCAAAGAGGTCATTCCTGACTAACATTTCAAGAGTTCTCTGTTTTGCAGAGATTCGTTGATGAACCCCTAGTTTTCGAGTTCACCTTCCATCCGTAATTAACAATTTGTGTTTTTCTTAGAGATTTTCACACGATCAACATACGACGCTTGCCCTTGCCAGTTGTGTGTTGCAAATTGAGATTTACTACATTCTAAAATCGCATGAGCTAATTTCTCCCATATTACAATTATTTTGTGTATTCTCCTCAACTCATGAATGACCGCAAGTTGAAAGAGCTTGTGAAACTCACACTGTTATCACAGTGCCCCAGCCTCGTCTCTTGTAGATACTACAGAGACATGTTCGGTTGAATTCGTGAGCAGCCATATCGATAATATGCCGTTGGGAAGCTGTTGAAACAAACACAAACAGTGACCTTTTTAAAACTTTTTTTTCCGGTCATGTACATATTCCATCATAACTCTGAACGATTCGACTTTACGCAGACGAGATTTTACTACGTAAACTTCACACTGCTAACCTATAGTCTCATCGCTAAGCTTTATTTAGTTTATTTGTCAGATTGATTTTAGTGGAACTAACAAAGATGAATGATTTACTTGACCGATGAAAAGTGACAGCGTTCTGATCTGGTTTGCGACGAAGTGCTCTTTGTTTGGCTGAGCACACCGAAGCAGTTGTTGTACGTGACACGTCGTTCACAGAGATAAAAGCGCGAGAAAGTTGCCGGATGCGTGCTGCTAAATACGCTGTGTTTACGTTAGTAGTAACCGTCGTTCGACCTTGCTGATTTACATGCAGGAAGTGTGACAAGCAGCAACTTTGACACGCTGCTCCTTTCTTATGATACTGGAGATACTGAAATGTTAAAATCATTCTGGCTGATAGAGAATCACACCTTGATGTCGTTCAATATTGACATCCTCCCTCCCATGACCTTCGCTTCTGCTTTGTTTGCATGGTATGAACTCACACCACGAAGCCGGAAAAAGAATGGTGTGAGGACGTAATCAGGTAAAGTTTATAAGAAATAGGAAAACAATAGAAATGCCACCTGCAGTTCACAGCTCCTTCTTCAAATATTAGTCCACATCAAGAATTTTTTAAGCAGAAATATCGATTTCAAAATAGAATAAATTGTCAAGAAAATTCTTGCATAAACTTTGATGCATTCTGTTGACAATGTTGGTATCGGCGTGTGTAGGATTTCTAAAATATGCGGGTAGGTCGCTGGTGATTTTTTATATCCAATATTTTAATTTTTGCTCTAATTTCTCTGCCAAAAATCATGATGCGAACCCCTGTTACTACTACATCGAGAATCGTTATTGTATATTTGCCTTTATTTGCATTTACACATTGTTATTACCCGTTTTACAAATACAGTCCAAATTCACGTGGAAAATGATTTCGTCTGGTTTACAGATCTTCACTCAAGCATTACGGTTTGCATCTTTAACTTGGTGTACGGAAATCTCCATTGCATGAACGAAAAATAAGTAAAAAAAAAAGTTTTGCATAAAATATGATGCACTCTATTTAAAATCGACGTGTGCATTTGAGAACGTTAAAATGTTAAATAAATTTGCTAATTATTGTCGCTTGGGAAATGTGCAATGTCTCAATGTACCCGGTCTATTCTGAGTATGCCACTGACATTGAGCCAGCAGAGTGACTTGGTGGAGTCGAACTCAATGCATGTACGCTGCCCTCGCCTCGCTACTTGTTTCATTTAATGGGTTGCTCATATCTTTCTCCTGAATTCCTGGAAATTAGCGTAGCAAAGTGAGGTGCCGCCGGTGGATGGGTATAAAAGGAGACTGCACAGCGTCAGTTCACTATTCATTCTCTTTTTTGCTTTGAAAGGCTCGGGCTGACACTACCTTGCAAATCTTTATGCACTACAGTTTCACCTCAATATCGTTGTACCAACATGCCAAACACTTATACTTCTCATTCTGAAATCCTACTTGGCCCGTTATTTACTCCTTTTCAACATCACGCATCTTTTTTTTTTACAAATGCATGTCTTCTACTTCAATTACACTTTAGTCAAAAGACAGACAGCAGAATGCACTTTAATAAATGTCTAACAGCAGCAGATGCAAAATGCCTTGGCAACATTTGAACAAAGTTCAAGTCTCTTCTAAAACATTCCTCATTAAAAACGCTGGAACTGCCTTACCGAGACAAATACCGGTAAAACAATGGTTGAGGGTGCATTTGGTCACGGGCATAGTCAGTTTTTAAAGGGATTTACAAAGGTATATGTAGAAACTTTTATGACGGCGACTGGAGCTGGGAGTGCTTCGTACTTGACGTAAAAAACTAGTGCAAAGTGTGCTGGTTTTTTGTCCCGTTTAGGATGCTGCTTAAAGGTACACACGTGGCATGGCCGGATGTGAATTTAATACAACCCAGTGCAAAAAGGTAGCGTTAGATGAGAAACAAGAAGGAAGATGAACGCGCAAACCTTGTGCTAGCAATTTTTTTCGGAACAAATGGATTGAAATGCAATGTGCCCCAAAACTCGCACCCTACATGGTTTACAAGTAAAAAAATGTCGCTGTAAATATTCCGTGTGTAAGTCGAGGTCGAGGTGATTATAAAGCTGGAAATTAATCCTCTGTACAATTTCTCTAAAACTTTACACAAAAGTATTAGCTGGCAAAACTTGATCAAGATGTGTATAAAAAATTGTTTCAGGACAGGATTGAGTGAAGTTGTAAATATGAGTTTTCAAACCAATAAATACACACAACGTGTGTAAACAGCTCGATTTGATTTTTACACGTTGTCATTCGAGCAGAGAATTACAATGCGAATAAAATGATGTAAAACCAATTAAAAATTAATACAAATCTTGACCAGCTCAACGCAGAGAATGCAGAAAGCAAAGTCGAAACGTTTTCATTAAAAATGTTGATACATTTTATAAGCAATGTTAGATCCCCATTGCGACAAAAACATGCAATTTGACTGACTCTGAACAAGGCGATTTTGCACGTTTTACTCATCCTTTATTTTCAACATTCATGATCATCATCATCATCAAACCTTCCTCCTAATCACCATCAAACTATTTAAATCACAAGACGAGAACAAAACGACTTATCAGCTTAAAAAAATGCACACTCTTTAAAATGGCGTAAATTGACCTGACTCTGTCTCTGTGTGTGTGGCCTCACACCAGCACATCACACGTCGAAACCCTTCCTCTCTCCTCACCGGCACACTTGAAAGTTTCAAGTTGAAACTAACAAAAAAATTACACTTTTGGTTTGTTACCACGACGACATCGACTCGTTGCCGTCGACCGTTGTACGACTACGACTCGAGTCCACACATACTCACACAGGCACACACACACACTCTCACACACATCCAAGGACGCACTTGACGAAGTCGGAGGACATTCCCGTCTCCTCAGAAGCCCAGAACGTAGCAACATCATGACATGCATTGTAAATGGATTTAAAATTCCTCGTTCACACCGGCTTCCCCTAGAGTTGTTGGTGCTTTCCTTCATCCGTCGTCCACAAACAAAAATTACTTTGTCTTTAGGAAACAAGTTGCAAGTGGCTCCTCACCACCTCCACTCACCACCGCTTTCCTTCCTGATGAGTGTGTTGATGGTGAAGGTTGGGAGGAGCTGACTAAAAGTGGAAACACTAAAAAAAACGTAGCTTCTCAAAAGAAATTGTAATACTGCGCTTGCTCTGCTTTTGATTTCGACACAACCACGCCCACACATTTCCACGGGCGACACTCCGTCGGGGGAACAAAACCAAAAAATTGTAATAAAATACTTATACCATAAATAGCTACAAGAGGCCAACAGACACGCACGCACGCACATGTCAACACCTCATCCACTTGTCCTTTTTTTGGAAGAAGGCGGGGACGAGAATCTCCGGCTCTCTCCTCCTCCGCCTCCTCACCGCGTTATTATGCACCACAAAAAAAGCTAATTCGACACACAGAAAAATGTCGGAAAAATATAATCAACTCTACACAAACAAGACGACGACCGCCGACTCTTTCTCTCTACAAATTACACTGAATTAATAATTAATAGTAAGCTATGACATGTACTATACGTTGGGCCCACACTGTCGGGCTCTCCTCCTCCCCTGGGTTTGTCGAGTCGCTCTCTCATCAACGAAACGGGGAAAAGGAATCCTCTCTAAAAACATGCTACATTTGACGACATACTGCTAGTGATGCAGTCGCCATGGTAACGTTCTGTGGAGTACTGAGTACTACTATAGACATACTTTGTTGTGTGTACGAATAGACAGAAATATAATAATCATATAGTTTACGGTAGTTACCTACTGGTTTATACAAGTGTTACGCGCACTACACCTACATTTGAATTACAGAGTGATATTGTTAAATGCTCATTGTTTCTCTTCCTCCTTTGGTTGTCAAGCTATCTTCTTGGGAGCGAGGGTGAGAGTCGTTCTGTCAGTCTAGCGACATTGAGACAACGCGAATTGTTAAGTAAACAGGCGTGTCTCTACTCTTTCTCTCTCTCTCTCTGTTGCTGCTTTGTTGAATGCCTCGGATTTTGGATTGGCGAGAATGATTGTCTTCAAGTCGTCGCTTTGACTTGAAGCGAGACGACGAAAAGTTGCGTTGCATGGTGATTGACTGCAGCATCTTCAGAGTACCACTCTCACTGCTGACACTACGACAACTAGAGATAAATGCTTTGTTTCCTTGAATCATGATTTTTTCCCTGGAAAAAGTGGAAAAAGAAGTACGGAGAGTCTTTTGTCAATGATTTGTTACTAGTAGCTACTGTGTTGCTGTTGTTGTTGTTGTTGTTGTTGTGTGGATGACGAGAGTTGCGATTGGGTTTCCTCCTCTCCGCCGACGACAATTTGCTTGCACCAAAGAAGATTCGCGATGACGACAAGAGAGTGGAGGCGTGGCGAAGGGGGAAGGGAAGACTGACTCGCTATTTGTTCTTGGGAATAGGACCGCGCTGGGTGAGTCCCTCGAACCGCTTGAACGTGTAGTTGATAAAAACCCAGTCATTGTACGCTCCCTCGCCCTCCTTCAGCTCCTTCCCTGGCGCTGCTGCAATGTGAAAATTTAAAAATAAAAATGTCAGGTAACTATGCATGATGTATTGTTACTCTAGCGTATTGATAGCGTGACAATGCGTATTGATAGCGTACGGATTCGGAGGTCGACGTCGGGGAAGTCGTCAAAGTTGGAGGTGTCGTCAATGGACTTTACTGTCACTGGAATGGCGGCGGGTCGCTCTCGAATGTGCTCCCAGTCGACTCCCTTGAAGAAGGGCACGTACTTCAAGTCTTCGATACCCTGCTGACTCCCTAAGCGTCGATCTGCCTCACAACAGAACCTGCAACACAAAAACAATCGCATCGCTCAGTTGGAAGCAAAACATGAATAAACAACAAAGTGTCCCGCACCACACTCATTGAAACGGTGTATTAAAATTGTGAGCATGTACCGAAAA
>JAHZMW010003858.1:0-16551 GCA_027743745.1 Alloscopus bannaensis
ATTTTTACACAGCAATAGAATAACTTTTGCGTATGATACTTATGTATGATTATTTTAGCTGTAGGGTCCGTGTATATAGGATTCATTGAATTGGGCAAATCCCTTCTCGCATAAAAACGTCGGGATGTGCTTGGTAGTGCTGAATGAAACATGAATTTCAATTGGGACGTATATACGGAAATGACAACAAAGCAGGTGTTCAGTGGTTAGTTGTTCCCAGCATTTATTTTACGGCATTTTCTTTCGTGAGAGGAAGAAGCAAAAAACCTATCTCCAAGCCATGAATTTCTAATGCATTTGGTTCGTGGAGATCTTCAGTGTGCCACCAGCGACCCAAGGTTCCTAGTGTGGGTATGTGTTCAGTGGTTTTGTTTTCGGTTTTAGCAACCTACGGATCTACGCTGTCTGATATCACTCACAGTCATTTTACTTTAGGTGTAAAATGACCGAGAAGCAACCAAAGTTTAGGAAGGACGGTTATATCGTTTATTGGTTATAATTACTATCGGGAGCTCATTACGCCTCCTTCGCTCTTTGTTAAATGCATTAGTAACGTTCAATGATTTTGTGATCTTTTGATTTTCACGAGTGTTGCTTTCCATCAACCAATATAAATATACATGTATATAGCATCAGCGTAGCATTTGTTATGCCTTGTTCATGCTAAAGCTCAGAGAATTTGCTGAACTGTTAGTTAGTGGGGTATCGTGCGACAACTTGAGGGCAAAAAAGCTACAACGTATTGCGTCCGTTTCGATGCTTGAGTCCAAATTGCGTGCGTACGTGATGTAGGAAATTTAGTAATAGCGTACCTTAGATATTTTGGGATTGATCAAACGAGCGGTAAACGTGTTTCGTCGCAGGTTTGCTGAGCTTTCACTCGGATATTTTGAAGCGTTTTGCTTTGACTGCATTTCTGCAAAGAAAAATCCATTAAGAACTGTACGCCACGAAGTACCATAACGAACCAAGGTGAATTTTCAAATCAACGCAAAGGAAGGGTTAACGATATCAGGTTTATGCTGACCTAAACGACTTCCTTTTGTTAGCATCGACGTACAACATTATTGCATTATATAGCAAATTGCAAAGACCAAGAGATATACGCACGTTTAATCGCAAACCCATTGTACAAAATAATTATTTTTAGCTTCTCAGTTCGGAATATGTACGGATATTGTGTTTGTTTACGCAGTTTAGAGCAAAAGAACTTTCGTGGAGTACTTCTTGTTAAATAGTACACACATATCCTCCTCACGATTAAACATAAAAATCAAACCTGTCCCACTTTGGTTTTAATGAAGAAGTCAAAAATTCTTTTATCTTTTATTAGAATCAATACAAATACATACATTTGTGCGCATTTCACTACAACTTCCTCAGCTGCATAAGATTTGAGCACTTAGTTGAGTGACGAACAATCGATCACCGAAACTAGTATTAGAACGTACATGTACACAGCAAAATCGATTTGAAGGTGGGCAAAGCCTTCCATAATAGATTTATACTCATCTAACACACAAAACTGTAATTCGCTGTAGTGTACGTGCCTTTTATACGATGGACCTACGCTGACAGATATGGATACGAACATGTATACATACAAAAATAGAGTGTGATATATTCTACTTGCGTAATGGAACTCAATCGTTTCATGTGCCCAAGAAACATCAAACTGCCATTAATAACTGAAAGCTCGACTGATACCATAAAATATTCGCAGATATCATTGTAAATTTTTGTAGTATTTTCAAATAGAAAATCCTATATGCCAAACTAAACGGAAGACACGCTTGAAGTTGGAATCCAAGCTGAAAACCCTGACTCCTACTCCAAGCATGTGAAAAGAGCATATTGTTCGAATGGGGGAAGGTTTTATTAAATCCACTTCGCTGCCATATTGGTGAGAGATTTAAGGTGATAGTCATTTATGATAGACTTTCACAAGAAATTGCATGTCGTTCACCTGCCCACTTTCTTTCTGGAAATATGCTTATCTAAAAAAAACTTCAGTACTATTTGCAGTTCTACTGGTGAAAACCATTGTATGGTCGTTCCCGTATTCGAACATCCGTGAGCATAAACCTGGCGCAAGGAGAAAACAAGTAGAGGATAAGCATATTATGCTTGTTTTAATGATCAGTTTGCAATCACCATAAAACGGGGTAATGGCTACTGCTTCAAAAAATCCAAGATCCAAGGTAGAAGTCTTCATTTTAGAGCGGAGGAAATACTGCTTCATGACACTCCGTTAACTTTTACGAGCTTACACCGCCCCACTGATGCTCATTTCCTTGAAAAAAGCTTAGTCGTCAGTAGAGCATAAAAAAGATGTAAAAAGCACGGTTCCATATACTCTCACAAATGATGAGCGTCTTTCTCTTTGAAACGCTTTGTTCCTTGAAGCCTAGCTATTGTTAATTAAAGCAAAAAATGGAAGCGTGAAGACATGCAAGAATGAAAACGGCTCCAGGGCAGAAAACACTTCACTTGAAAAGTGTTTGTATTCAATTTCCTTTTGTCAAGTAAAGTACGTAGCGGACATGACTGAATGACTGGTAATGAGTAACAAAGCAAACAGTACTTATGTCGTTAGCTGAAAATCTCGTATTCGTTGTTTCTCAATGTTGGGGTGATAACGCTTAGTTTTAAAGAAACATGACACGTAGCGTACGCCTTTGCTGTTTGCTCATTGTTTGTAGTGAAAGCAAACTTCATCTAACCGTTGAAGACGTAGAAGTGTTTCGTCAGTATTAAAATCTCTTTGTTGGTCTTGTATTACCATCCACATCAAGCTAGCACGAGGAATAAATGAAAGTGGTTGTGAGTGCAAATAAAAATACGAGATTAACGGACAATTAGACAATTACGTAAGTACCAACAGCAGCCGCAAAGTCAGAAGCAGAGAAATGCTGCTCACTTTTGGATTTATGTCTTGCTGATACGGATGCTTATTTTTTAAAACTAAATTCAGTATTGTTTTATTATAGCTTTGTTCTTCTGGAAACATCTGCAAAATTGAGATTAGGCCTTACACTTGACTGTGTGTGCGCTTGCTGATATGTCATGTCACATTAAAGCTGTCTACATCCTCGAACACATCTCATTGCGCTACATGAATCTATTTTCAAACGTTAATGGCTTCGGCTTATTTCTTTTTACTTACTGGCTTCTGGTTTTGTTACTAATTTTGCTCATTTTAGGACAAAATTTATTACAGACCAAGTGTCCGCTATTACTTCAGGGAGAAAATGTAATAGCATGCAGCATGGTAGTTTCAGTCCAATGTACGTGTCGCTTGCTTACAGAAGACACTTTTACAAACAAATTGTTCAGCACTAGCAAGGATGCGTTTGACTCAAAGTATTTGTAGTAGTCACACAGATGTACCTCAATGAATTGGTTAGAACAGAGTACAGACTTGATCTTTCCGTAATGTCAGTCTGTTTTTAAACACAGTTGCATAAAATCGTAAAATTCGCATTAGTAAATTGCTGAAGATTGATTAATTTATACAATTAGTAGTTACGAAACGTGCTTAAGAAAAAATGTAGACGAGTTTTGACTTTCTTCTAATCATTTCCCCACATGCTGACGATAAGCTACAATAATGCTTTCACCCGGTAAAATAGGAATACAACTTTAACTCTGTAACCACACTCACAGCTGTGCAACAGTTGTTTTGTAACTGTGAAAACTGTTAACGTGATCAATATAGGCACCAGCAGCATATCAGTAATGTATCAGTTGACGCTGTTCCAATAAATGTAAGCTGGATACGCGAAGAAAATTGCTTCCGTTTTGGAGAATGGAATGTCGCGTCGTATAAATGTCCGTCTTCCACAACCTGCGCGGAATAAAGTGCCTAATATAATTTAATTTACTGCAGGAGAACCAACATTTTCATTTTGGTAGGAGAAGAGAAGCTCTATATTATTCTACGTAATGTTTGCATTCGAGAAAGTCGACGCGAACGGGCGACGATAAAAATAGACCCGGAATTGTACGCTTTGTACGAGGTCGACCAACCCCTCTACTTCATCGAGAGATGAGAAATTCATTGAAGTGATGCGAGGTGACATTTTGCCGGCAGAGTTAAGTCATCATTTTGAATGAAAGATGTAGTGAGCATATTATATCTTGTATGATATACATACATATGCAGTACTAGTTCTTCTTACAAAATTTACGACTTTGTTGTAATGTTTAGTGGGTGACACCGTATATAGCGATTACTATACTTCAAGGAGGGAATACAGATATAATCTTGAACAGTTTCACAGTCCTATAATAAATGCATAATACTCTATAGATTAGTCTTGGTTAGAATGCTTATAATATAGTACAAGGAACAACGGGATGTATAAGACGACATTAAAATTCAAGTAGATGTAACGCTTGAAGGAACGAAAGAAAGCAAAAACGTGTTCCAACCACCTAATAAATTGTGAGCATTTAAAATTCTATGCTAAGCCCAAACTCGTTCTCGTGCTCCACTAAACCCAAAAATGACATCTTACTTGAATGCCGACAGTTTTCATTCACATTGTAGGCGTAGGCACAATGTTGATTTTTTTGGCCCATGTAAATTCAGCTGTCCGTTCAATTTTACTGCGTTTCACGTTTCTGCCTTTCTGCGCACTTTGGGTGAAAGTGGCAGACATGTGTTGACAGTCGGCTATTATGTAGTATTTTTTCAACTCACTAGTTTCCACTTGCCATTGGGTTACTTAATTCTGGGAATATGTCAAAAAGATCTCAGACCCAAATGTATTTTCATTTTTTAGCAAACATTTTAAAATATTGAACTCAGAAATAGTCTTTCGTGGGTTAAATGCGTCTTTCAGCTCTATAGTACGTTTTTGTTGCACTACTGGATTTTGCTAGCAATAGAATTATAATACCTCCGCAACTACTGTCGTTTGGTCGGAGACAAAAGAAAACTTTGAGGAAGGCACTTAGCAAAAACATGTAGTCGGATGGTTCTATATAAATAGTACTTATGTAAATATACGGATATAAAACACATTCTTTCTTCGTTTCCGTTTGGAAAAACAGCTCGCTCTCTCCTGTCAATTCATGTCTTGCTTCTTTCACTCATTTAATCATCCATCCATTTCGTTTTTTTCCTTCTTTGAGACGTAAACAAATCGAGTAGAGCAATCCATACCCACTAGTTTTATTTTCAGACTTAATTTACTTAAAAAATCCATCACATTCCAATTCTCAAGATGAAAGAGGCATTGCCCATTATGTAATAAGATTGATTTCCCAGTTCGACCTTCTCTGACTTTCCACAATGGTTTTACTTGGTAATAGCTTTCATCGTTAAAGCTGGAGATTTGTCAAAACTCTGAAGTTTGCCACGTATTTGTGCTTTTTTAGAAGATATTTAATGTAATACTTCAAGGTTTTTTTTAAAACATACATTTGAAGTATTCAGGAGTTTCGTTCAGTTGGAGGAAACTTGGAATGTGTACGACAACATTCATTGAAGGATAATCCATTACAAAGTACTGTATCTGACATAGTGCTGATGCATACTGCGTACGGAAACAATTTCGCTTGTCCGGAGAGTGGACGACAATAGGTTTATTGTTGAGTGGAGTGGCAGCAACATGTCGCACGACAACAATACTTTTAATAATGTACAATTCACAGCGAGTGAGCTATTTGAAGTTTTCATTTTGACTCAGCCTGCGAAATTCCAGTGAGCAGAATTGTGCGGTAGAACTGATATGCGGACAATAGTAGTTCTGAATGAACAGAAAATTTTATTTAACAGCATTATGAATTCCGGTAATAGAGTTTATATAGTCTAAGCAAACCTAAAACTAAGCTCCTTCTCACGCCAACCTGAATTAACACAGACCTACGACGGTACAATGGGAGAACACATTTTGAGTGTGGAGCATTACCGCTTTCCGGGATGACACAAACCGTGGAACACTCAAGTTTAAAAGGATTTTCAAGCGAAAAGTTTCGATGCACACACTCTGTCACTGATTGTCTAACAGCCTTCTTCGAGTCATTCTCCATATGAGAAAAGGCAAGATTAGGCTATCCTGGAAAGTTGAGGTATCATTCTCCTTCTGCTTACATCTTAACTTCAACTTATGGCTCAAGTCAGAAAGGAAAATGAAAATCCGCACCCCTTCATCTATCCACACGCTGCTCACTTACACTATGCAAACTATTTCTCTTTTTGTGTGCATTCAGACACACCAAAGTAGTCCGAGAAGGGGGATTTGTGTTTGAAGTAGATGGTATAAAATTAAGTATCACGTTCCCGATGAAATGGGTGCTCCACTGAAATTGTTACGACGAGTTGTACTACCACTTATGTACATATGAGCAAAGCACGAGCCGAAAATCTCACAAGAGAAAAAGTCTCCTCCTTAAATGAATGTGAAGAGTGTTGCCGATTTTTTTTTTGCTACTTTCACTACTTTAACCACGTAAGGGAAAGCGAGCGTAAAGTGCTTTCTCCACTTGTGGAAAGCTTTTGCGGTAAAATCAAATTCAACTGCACTCTAGGGGCTACCATCAGTTAAAAGACTTTGCATGCTTTACCATTCTCTGTGACGAAAAGTTCTTTTTTTTTGTTTTTCTGCTGAATTGAATCAGGATTTGTAAGTATTCTGCATCAGCACACTGAGTTTGTATAAACACGAATAAAATGGCCTGCTGGATTCATTAAAATGTGTTACTCTGTAACGAATATGTTATGCATAATAAATGTATTCATTACAGAATTTTCGCTCGTTTCTTTACTTTAATAGTCTAACAGTAGAACATTCCGCAGTCAAGAAACAATATTACTCTGAGCCATTCGTGAGTGAGCTGTAGTTCCTAATCCATTATTCCACACCCAAGCGAATAAAGTACATTATGTTGAAATGAAAGGTACACAAATGACGATGATTATCATTCTGACTACACTTAATTCACGGTCTCTCGTGTACAGTCACAATTGGCCCTTACACTCGTTAAAGCAAAAAAACAGTTTTGCTCACGCAAAAAATTATTATTACCAAGAGGCAGGTTCATTATCAATGATTAATGGATTCTCTGGAGCCCTTTAATTTTTACTTTCACCTCCAAGTCCTTCTATCGTTATCATAGCCATCTCTTTATACAGCACAGGAAAATGCGAACCTGCTGACAACGCTTCAACTTTGAATCGCGCTGCATTTCTAGTAATCCCTTGGGTTGACAGCTTGGCTACTCCGATGAAATGCTGAGGTGTTTTAAGAAACTCCAATGTTTTGGCGTAACTCACCGTAGTCATCTGCAGTAAAGCTGGTATACTTTCCCTAGGAGTTACTTGGAAGAATAGATGAAGGTACGATGGATGAGGGGTCAGACACGCTTCGTTCCTCTTTTGGTTAATGATGATGAACTAGTGCTAAACAACTCGAATCTTAGAGAGCTCGCTCGGTTTTACTACTTTCTTTCAATCCTTTCACCCTTCCCTCAAGAGTGATGAGGCCAGGAAGGAAGAAAAATTCAAATAAAATCAGTCCACAAAAATTAGGAGTGATGTTGTAGAAAAGAGAAGCCATGATCGCAATCAACTTTCAAGGATAAAATACATTCTCTACTAATATAGTGTAACAGCACGTAGCGAAACCACTAGTCGTGCGCTCGACTAATCTTGTACGATCAGAGACTGCTTCTGATGATGACGATGATGATGCAACCAAAGATTTTTTTGCATGTTCGAAGCATTTTTTTATACATGTATCTCCGTTAATGTGTACACCTACATGACTATCCCGGATTTATAAAGGGGGAACCAGGGGCGAAAAAGAGGATTTCAAATTTTTCTTACACAACTTCTGCATACATCAACTTGTAGTTTTTAACCAACGGCAAAGTAACGAGAAGAGAAAGTTGGGATGAGGGAAAAAGTGCATGAGAGAACATTCATGGAAAAAGCTGAATAAAAGAGGAAGCAGTAATAACAGCGTTTCGCGGTTGAATAAGGTCTACACATAGAACATAATCTTATCCAAGCATGCAACTCTCTGTGGATGCAAAACGAGATTAGAGTCTACCTCTAAAAATACACGTGGAAGCAGTACATTAGTATCAGCTTACCGAACTCACAACTGTCGGCTTTATTCTTTCTCTCGTCGACTCACTGCTGCTAACAATGCTTAAAGATGTGTGTACTTTTACAAGCATCTACGGTGGGCGCAACAGCAAAAATGGAATGCAATTCAGGAAAACACGAAGTAAGGGAATCTCTAGAAAGAGAAAGGTATCATACTTCAGAAAAACATGGATATAGTGACATAAAAGCAAATATTTTACTATGATAAGCCCACACAGCACAAATGCATGCTCACAACACATTATCCTGTTTTATTCACGCAACTCATTGCCTCTCACTGATCCACGAGTTGTTTTATTTCCACACTTTTTTTATGAAATAGAAAAACTTTGAGGTGACACAATAATGTATACAGTATACACATGCATATCATCGTCATCACTGGAACCATGGTTTAAGCGAAAACAAACATTTCATCTTTGTTTACTCTTCAGTTGAACATTTATTTCAGACGTTAGTTATGACACCCATGTCAAAGCTGGAATCGAAAATGATGTAGATTAACAGTGTAGTCAAATGCAAGCTGCACGATAATCCCATTTCATACCGTATATAACGCTGCAGATTACGTAGATGAAAACTTATTTTATATATGTACATATTTATACATGTTTTACGAGAAAGAAAAAGTGATTGAACATTGAATGATCTGCTTTGCACATGCACGATAAACAATCCTCTCTCAAGGACATTCATATCCATCAAATAAAAAAATTCACTTGAAACAACTGGCTTAGGTACAAGCGCTCTAATCTTTTCGTAAGACCCACCAAGTTATTCTCCACTCTTAAGAAAGCCTTAGTCCACGACTGTAGCTGCGTACTCGATAATGAAGCTGAAACCTATTTGATTCTGAACTATAGGTAAGGGAAGCAACTAGAAAAATCCCAAGGAAATTGTGTAAACTGCAATAATAGTCAAGTATCGTACACACTGCATTGGAAGTTGAGTGTAGTACACGCCATCCACCCTCACAATTGTTCAAAAAAAACCGAAAGGACAGCTTTCTCCTCCCACTCTTCAAACGAAATTTTCTTTCCAAACGACCACCAATAGTTATATTTATAGGGCAAGGCAGGAAGAGTAGGATTACAGAGGGGAAGGAGAAAAGTATGCAGTGGATACTTTATAGATGTGGTAATACGACACAACACTGATCCGTTATACTTTCTTCTCACCGTTACGGAAGTCTTTTATATGAATCTCTACATTCTCAACCCACTATTTTTTGTCACTTTTCCGCTTTCATTTGAGTGATGAAATCTGAGTACAACTGCATTTTCAATGGCAAGGGAAAGTATCGAGTGCAACTCTTTTAATAAAGCAGGGCTCTTTTGAGAATTCTTTTTTTTGGGGGATAGTGACATGCAGCGGGCGCGTCGCTATTTGTCCTAAAATCCAGAAATAAGGGCATGCGATATACAGTTGGAAAGGAGCACGTTACGATAAAGAGAATCTTTATCATAGCCTACAGCGCATATGTTAAAGTAGTCTATTCCTCGGATCGTAAGCACTACCTTTATGCACATGGAGTGAATTGGGTATAAATAAAAAGAGGCAACCGAGTGTTGTTGTAGACTTATAAAGTTCTCCTTTGTACTCTGCAGCATGTTATGCCCATATCTACCACTCATGCACTAAAACTAAAACATGAGGTTTATTCACTCCTTCTCTGTTCCTCAGTTACAACAACGCGAAGCATATTTTGACCGTGAATAAATGTATTTTATTGACTTGCATGCGAAGACACGTGAAAGCTGCCCGTCTTACGATACGAAATAAAAGTACACACACACGGAGACTCTGACCACCGACGAAGTGAGCCAGCTACACTCGCTGTTGGAGTTGGCAATAGTAAATGCGTTTTTTCTTCTTCCTACAAGTGCTGCTGTCAGTTGTCTTCCTATCACAAATGGTTGTCTTACTGCCACATAAAGTAAAAGGCACCGGTTTACACAAACGTAGCGTCGTAAAGGAGTTGATACGTATGCTGGCGTGGACCGGTTGAAAATGTACGTTTTTACAATGTAGCAACGGGACTAAATAAAACGAATGAACGGGTAGCGTTGGCACTGAGCGGGAAACCCCTTTCGTTTTTGCGTACCTATACACATTGGCTTGCATGCCTGAGTTGAACTCAATTTTTTAAGAGTGACTCTTTCCATTTATCTTCGGAATTTTTGATCCCACGATCCTCATTTCCATTCTTTTTTCTTCGCCTTCAAGTCACTCACCCAGGTCTTGGATATGCACACGATGTAATGCAGCCGGCGGATAAGTTGCTGTGCTTGTCTTGTCGAGCAATTTCGCTTTCAGCATTCCTTTATCCAGAATGCGCTTCAGCGGGAGGGTAATGTCTAAAATATCTTGAAGAAAATATGCTCTGACCTGAAATATGTAAGCTTTCCGTCTGCAAGGTATTCGATATTCTAGTGTTTCGACTTTCTTCTCATGAGCGCAGGTACATGTATTTGGGTCGTGCGTAGGTTTTTAGGCAGTGAGCTCATTTTCCGTGAAACCCTGCCTAAAACATTATTATGCATATCATCAGCCAACCCACTGGTCTATAACTGGATGAATTCGAGAACACCCATGATCCATGCGAACATGAAAGAGAAAAGAAAGGAGGAGAAAAGAGGGATTGTCTGCTGAAGTCTCTATTGCTCATTCATTACCCCATTTATCCTGCCACCACGGTGAGGTGATCTGCGTGTTTAACTCAAAAGCTATTCAACTTCAGGCATTTCCATTTTTACGATCTCACACTTTCCACTGGTACACCGCGGCGGAAAGTAAGTAGAAAGAAAAAAGGAAAGCTCTGGAACGATGGTCGTAGTAACTTGCGTAATCCACCAAAGTTATGCATAACTTTTGAAAAAACTTTTTACAGTAAAATGCTAAAGTAATCATAATTATGAAAGACGATAGGCTAGATGTGTGTCAAGTCAATAACAGGTCGGGAGCTACAAGTCCAACTGCAGGAAGAGATGGGAACAATGGGGAAAGTGCGAACAACGAACGTTTTCACCATTCGATTTTACGCAGAATATTCCATTTTATTAGTGTCTGCTGTAATCTAAAGTTTCACTTGTAATATCGTAACGGGTCATATTAATTGCTCTTTTATGAGCCGTTGTGGATGGTTCCCGTTGATGAAAATTGAGCAACTTACATATACATGTACGTAAATGTACGTTGGTGAAGAGCGAAAGAATGCTGATATGCGAGAGAAACTGGAGATTAGATTTCAAGGACATCTTGATAGGTCACTGTGTGCTTTGAAAACGTTAGTGGTCAACCATTGTGATTACGACGTAGTTACTGCAGTACGAGAGAAATTTTTGTGCATGACATGAGTAAGACTGGCTTAGGGAACTCATCTATTTTGCATTTAACATTAGCACATGTAGGTCATACGTCATGGTCATTTTATCTCACAATGTTTGACGAGAGTGAAGGCGTAGATGAGAAAAGGAGTTCACCTTTTGATCGCAAATGGGCGTGGTACATTCAACGGTATTTATCTTTCTTCCTACAATTTGCGCTAAATAATCTTAGGAGCACGCATGTGAATCGTAGAATTGGAATTGGAATGAAATTGGTCGATATTAATGCATGATTTTTACATTATCATGTATAGCTTTTCTTTATGTTTAAACTGCCAACTGTTTGTGAGTGTCTACTGTGTGGAATCTATATCTAATTTTCCCCTCTTTTCTTTTATATGTTCGTTCTACTTCAAACGTTTTTGTAATGCATTCATGTCTAAAATGGGAGTGGTGGTATATTTTCCCAAATGTAATTTTCCATCAGGTAAAAATATCTCGTTTTGGTAGTGTTAGCATGTGCCTGTGGTCTGGTTGCTCATACTATCCTGTTTTGTAGTGTTTACAATAGGTATTCCTTTCGAAAGCCGATAGGAGGCAAAATACTTTATATAAATTCGGGCTAGTTGGTAACTTTACACGTATTTTTTCTCACTTCTTCACATTTCATGCTTGACATCGTTAGCGAACAGTTACCCCCTCATTGCCAGCAACATAGTGTGTAATGCTCAGAGCATCATATCATTATCGAGAATTGGAAATATTGGAATTGAGATTGAATTGCAGGGCATTCACAAGAGAGAGAGAGAGAGAGAAAAGGAGAGAAATATGGTCCGTGGGAAGTTTACATGTGAAATGTTATCCTGAATCCTTTTTGCTCACCGTATATTGAATTTCTTTTCCTCTAGACACTACCACATTTTGCTATCGTTTCACTACCGCCCCTCAATCACAATATGTGGACGAGTCTTTCATCGAACGAGAGCAATTGCATTCAACTCGGTTTTTCTCTCTCACTTACCAGTCCTTCGAAATGTTCCACTCGGGTTCTTATCAACTTGTCATCATCATAAACGCCTCCTTTCCACTTTCTCGCACTGTGGTATTCCAATGGAAACTAATGATACTGCTGAACTACATTTTTCCCTACTACTGACAACACTCCCATATTATCCATTCCACTGTCATATGCAAACCCAGTCGCTGGAATCTAAACTATGTGCAACCCCACGACTCGCCTTTCTTCTCAATTTGTAATCATATGAAAATTTTGTGGAAAAGACGGTATGCCGTGAAAGAGTGTGTGCCGTGTGGTATTATGCATACACAACGAAAAGGATAGTCAATAATCTTTGAAAAAAGTAATAGTGCCTTGTTCAAGGAAGGCGAGTAGTGAAAAAGGGAAGAAGTCATACGAGAAATACGGGAATAACCGAATAACATTACTGCGAAAGAGCGATTGTATTTCCTTGAAAATAAAATTTTCTCCGCGCCGTGATGCGCAACGGAAGCATTATCAATGCTGGGACTGGAATAGAAAATTGCAGAAAGAAATTCAAAGTTGAATTTCTGCGCGAGTGAAAGTGGGGGAAAGCTCTTTAAAGTCCCTGTATGACTTCCTTTTCTGCAGAGCTCGCACAAAACCACTATTCACATCCATATACTATATATCATCCGGAGACTCGAGGATAAGTGTGCCCATTCTCTTTCTCTGTGAAGTCATAAAAATATTAAATGTAGGTGAAGTCTCAGTTCGTGTGTCCATCACTCTTTCGGCTGTGCTCACTCATTTCGCCCCGTTTTACTATTGGAAAGAATACAAATTCCGTGATATTATGCCTGTTCATACATGCATTATCTGCTCTGACATAAATGTGGATAAAGTAGTCAGCAGTTTTATAAGTAATCCTCTTCTCTGTGCGCGACGACTCGTTTGAACTAAAGTATAAAGTCAGCCCTTTTCCCCAGCTTTCTTCCTTTGTGCAAAACGTAATATTAAAGCGGCATTATTAAGCAAAACAAGAATAATGGAGCGCTATTTGAGCACCCCACCATGTTGTTGTACCACGGCATAGTGAATGCGAACTTTTCATTTTTGGGATTTTCAGTGAAAAACTAATAAAGCTGGTCTTCGAATCAGATTTTATTACATGACATTATGATTTCTTTGTTCAAACGTCATAAAATGTGAGTGAAGGTAATTTACATTTTGAGATTGCTGACTGTCAAATGTCGGACAATTGATGTTGGGCTGGTTAAGTGAAATAGAAATGTGCGAAAGCTAAGGTTTCCCTTTATTAACATCCCTCAAGAGCAAACGTTATATACTGGAGAGAAAAGCATAAAATTTACAAAATATTTGCATTAGAAATGTTTGCTTGTTCCGATGAATGATTTTCTCAAGATATGATTAGGTATTATGACTCTTGAACAGTTGAGTCCCAAGAAACGGCAGGCATATATTATATGTAGTTATATGCATACAGCCCGCTTACATGTGGCTTTATAAATAATACAAATTATTTACAAAAGTTATTACAACTACGCACTTGTAATTATAACCTTGAGTTTTGAAGATGCTCATACCAGTCACAGTATCCAAGTGGGTACAAATGTGGAACTATTAAAGAAAGCCGTCATGTTTTTATGACAGAACCTACAAACACCGGAGAGTGAATGGGTGGAATTTACAATATTGTCAGTGATACATATGAAAGCCGAGCATTTTCTCTCTTGACAGAGACAGAACAAATAAAAGTGGCCGTGATTTTTATTTACGTGGTAGTTTGTATTGTGTAACTGTGTACACAATTTTGCTTGTAAAACGTCATTTTCCAGTGACGCAGAAAGTAGTATGAAAACTTTATACATAAGAAGCAGTAATGGGCTCATAAAGTTCATCCAACTCTTCTCAAAATGATAGTAATATTTTAACATGCGACCCTCAGACGTATAATAACGCACCAGATATGATATGACTTGAATGTGTCAGAAGGTTCAGACGCAGAGTGAATGTTTGCCGTCACCTCATCTTCTCCAAGCTAAGTAATCAACACAACACGCTTTTTCTCGAGTTTTCTGCCTTCCACAAAGGCAGAAAGACCACCAGGGTAACTCTAGAAGAGCGAACTTTCGGGATTCCATTAAGACTAATACCATACAGCGAAGGCAGAGTAGAGTTGAAATAGAGTACGAAGTTTTCAAGGAGAAAAAAGTAATTTGTTTTTCACGACAACATGCATAACTACTTACCACAGATCACAATCATTCACACGCACGCACACAAGGAATAATGAAGGACACAGGAAACCTGTAAAAAATCTAATTCTTTATCCAGAGAGGTAACTCTAAAAAGTTAAAAGATGCTGAATTGCGATTGGAATAGTTGAGGTGGAATTGGTCTCCAAATCCCTTATTACAAAAGAGGATATTAGGATATTACTACATAAAAAGAGTTGAGAAATTTCAACCACTCAAACTCTCTTTCTCCTTCCTCAAAGATATTGCGGCAATGCTGGTACGTGCAGCAACCATATAATAAAATTCATATGACGTTTGTCGCCTTTTACTGTCACAACCACAACCCGTGACAAATGGCTTGGAAAAAATATTATTTTTCTCAGCTTCGCCTGTCTGTCCCATATCAAGATCCAATGAAAATGGTCAATAAGGCGAGTTTCTCTCTTTACGGTGACAAATGTACTCCCAGCTACTCATCCCTGCTGAATGAACTTCCCTAAGTGTCTATTTTGAAAAGAGAAACGGACAACTTTCTCTGAGAGAGAGAGAGAGACTCGGGAAATGCTCCTTCATGACTCAAGTCCATTTCCTTTATTAGAGTTTATACACCACTTTTCTGGATCTCCAATATTTCCACACACTGATTCCCCTGTGGTTCCCAGTAATTGTGTACGAGCGTGTACGGAGCAAAGTAGCAATAATAACAATGACTGTGTCTGCTGTGGGCAGCAACAGCAAACCTTTTTCCAAACTCTGCACTTAGGAGTCGGGCACACACAACTTTACAGCTAACAGCACTCCATTACCTGGGAAAATCTACGCTTCAGCAAATCTCAGTGTTAATACTCGTCCGGTTCGAGTGTCTCATCATCGGAAACTGCTAGAGTTACCTGTTCAATCCAAAAGGTGAGCATTAACACAAAATTCACCTCAAGCGATGTACTTACATTGCATACACCTTTCTACTACAGTGGATTTTTCGCTCCCTTTTGTACATTTGAAGGAGATGCTCAACATACCATAAATTTGAAAATCCAACTCTTGCATGAAAGTATTTTGCCTGATGGAGTGAAAGAGAATGGAAATTTTCATGTGACCTGAGTGCCACCCGCTTCCATTACCCTTCGTTGCGGGCGATTGGATTGACGATGTTGGGTGAAAGCGAGGAGAGAAAAGAGTCATATTTTTTCTTCCCCCTTCACAGTCTGCGCCATTCTTCTTCAGTTATACCACACTATTATAAATACAAGCTCCTCTAACTTGAACTTCAGGAGTAGAATCGTGTTTGACATGGACGAATGCCAGGCGTGCATCCAGGTTAATAGGGAAACTTGAGAAAAATCAGTGAAGCAAAATGATTGTGTAAATTTTACATCTTTCCATCAGCTTACTCCACTCCGTGTATCCCTGCAGCCGAAAATGCTAGAAGGCACAGCGAGGGTAGACAAGAGGAAAACTGGCAACAGAGAGAGGGAGTCTTGGAGTGAAACACATGCCGTATTAGTTCCACGTCCAAAAGAGTTGAAGAAAGAGATGAATGCCGTGAAAGAAAGTTGGGTATAAAACACCAAAACCCCCATTTCCCCGATTGGGCCGAGAGTGGTGTCAATCGAAAGCCGGTGCCTTGGGGAGTTCAAATCATGAAACCGTTTCGAGCGGTCGGCTCTACTTCCGGAGTAATCAGGGTCGGTAGGGTTACTCATCCGCTCCCTTATACCCATTATAGCGTTGTTGCCCCATAGTTACATAGTATATTATGAGGCTGTTGTTGTCGTCGTCTATGAATTATTTACCTCCTGTAAAGCCGAGTATATCAGGTTTGACATCCTTTGCCAAATCTATTCCAAATGTGATCCTTTTCGCTAC
>JAHZMW010003859.1:0-34798 GCA_027743745.1 Alloscopus bannaensis
CTTGGAGAAGGAGTTCGGAGGAGGTGAGCACCAACCTGTAATACTTTTGCTTGCGGGACAGGCATTGGAGAACGTCTTCGCGGATTACTTTCCCTTCCGCAATGGTGTCCGTTGCTGGTCTTCCTACTTAAACCAAGAAGAAAAAAAAAGTAGATCTACGTCACACTTCTTTTTTACGCTAATCTGCATTGGTTTTTGCCATTCTTACCTCCAGAGACTGGACTTTCCTCGGGTGACGGTTTAGCGGATTCGATTCTGTCCTCCAAAGCCGACACATTTTCAGACGAGTCCGACGGCATTTTGATGAATGTAGAAAATTGTGCAGTAGTCACAGTATTGCTGAAGTGGTTTATCGAATTGATTGGCCTAGTTCTTTAATCAAGAGGCACAAGTGCACAAAGCAGATATAGTCTGAAACCTTTTGGTTGCCCCGTATTTCATCGACGCATAACGGTATGATTTTCCTTGTAGGCAACAAAGTCGAATTGAAGTCGAATTGGTCTCAGGAAACAAACGAACACTCCTTTTGTTCGCTTTGCACAATGGAAGTGGTTAACACAATGTCATGATTTCTTCATGGTGACAGTGTGAGCTTTCGCAATTTGAATACACTCCAACCGTCCACTCCTCGCTGAAGGTGAAGAACCCCTTGTTTCTGCTTCCAATGACGAGAAGAAATTATTCCTGCCTTGTTTGTAGAGTTGATATTACTCTATGCAGATGTGAAAATCCTGAACCATCAATTCGGAAGACCACACACGCATTATCTTTTTTCCATTAAGGCAAACATGCAGATAAGTTAACGTATCCACAACTACATCAGCGTCCAGTCGGTCCACCAGAAAAGTGATATACAATTCCCATTATTCGTCTCCAATTCTCCATAATCACGTCGACTTTGACATCATGCAAACTTCTCATAATCGTCAACGTTCACACGGACATGATCTGTGCACTATCACTGGCGAAACATTTTGAGTAGTTTTCACAACTTGCGTTTGTATTGTACGCATTTTTTTCTGTATAGTATATGTATATCCTTCATAAAATGTTGATTTGGCTTGGAAACAATCTTTGTCTCTGTTTGTCCACTTCACGTGTTTAATCACAAAATATCTCGATTGAAGGACAGATTATGAATTTGTCGGGGTTGACAATTGCGGAATGATTTAGAAGACACAATCGTATATATGTCACTCGTACATTTCTACTTGAGGAGCTGACAAACAATTCAAACCGCTGCATTTCGTATTGACAAAGCGTATTACTTATCTCCGTTCAGCTTCTGCTTACAAAATTGACTACGCTATTTGTCATCTCTCAGTTGAACACACACCCACAAAAAAGAATCTTTCTGTCCGTTCACTTTAATTAAATCAGAGAAAAGAGAGAGATAATGGGCACGCGAGTAAATTCTCATTGACTCGTTCTCGTGTATAGCACAGGCCTTTGTCACTAAATTTCATATGGTTTATGAGGAAGGGCACACCAATGGGGAAGCCACGAGCATTTGCAACTCATTCACAATGATCATCATCATGACTCCTTTTGAAAACGCGTGAGTAGCGAGAGAGTGGCAACTCAACCAGTAAATATTGTAATGCGTGTGTACACAAGCGTACTGCCGACGTATACTGGTAATTTGCAGTTTACACGGGGCTACTTAGAAAAACACTTTACCAAACTTGCATCCACTGATGTACGAAGTCAAAAAAATGTGCACGTATTATGCCACTTCCGGGGATGTGTAATCTCGCTAAATGAACGGTGAATGCGACTTCATTGCAATTCACCAACAATGCGTTGCACACCTTTATCTAACTTTTCGTAGAGATGATAGCACTTTATAAAAAAAACTTTACATTTAGGGAGGAGAACCACACTGAGCACAAAAACAGGGGTTTTCTATTTTAAAAATTAGATTTTCTAACGAGCATCATTATACTCGAAGGGGTACGTTGCACAAATTGTATTTACACGCGTAAACTCTCTGAAAATGTCACATACAGAAACTCAGTATTTTAATACTCTCTTGTCGTTTCACAATTATTATGTTTCCGAGAAATATTGGCTTTCGAACAACTCATGAAATTAGCGGAATGCGAGAGTGTGGAGGAAACTCTTTGTTTCAGAAACGATGAGTGCACGCTGACGAGTGTGGATTTGCCAGATTTTGCACGAGTGAGGGCTACTCTATCACTGACCATGTGTGACGCGATGCGTTGGAGTGTCAGTAAATGAAAGTGGCCAGAAGCATAGTTGCGAGTGTGGTCTGATATTTTCAAATGCAGCGAGAGTAAAAAGAATACCGTGTACCACGTCCTTTAACTAGAGTTTTTTTTAAATATTCGTCGATCGTGTCCACTCACGTATAGCCACGCTATTACGCTATTTTTTTCATATTTGTTTTTGTTGTTGCGGTTTGGTCTCTGTCTGCGATTCGAATGATGTTGGTAATGAAATATAATATGCGAATAATATTCTTGTTTGTGAAGCGAACCACGAACGAGTGATACACAATGGAGTGCACGAGCGGATTAGCGTATAAACTTGCCTTTTGTTATTATTCCCCATTACATGGTGGCTGCGTTTACGTCGGGAGTTAAGCATGATCATGATCGTATATAATTTGATGATATCATTCATTCTGTGCATGTATATAGACGCGTTTTAAATATAATGCTCAAAGTTTGCATGCGAAGGAACAAGCTGAAAAAATTGAAACTCAATAATTATGTCAATGATCTAGATACTACCTGAGAGATTACATTGTTACACGAAGGTACTAACCATGAGCAACATTTTTGTTTTGCAATGTTACCGTCATATTTTTTGTGGAGTTATTTTTTTACAGAGCAACCACACATGCATTGTTTCCTCTACGTCTGCGGCGATTGATATGAGCACTTCCCTCGTCGAGGAATGTGAGTGTAGACAATCAGTAATGAAGCGGTGGAAATAAAAGTTCATTTCACACCCAACTTGATTTTTGTGACACAATTCATTCCTTGTCATTCTCAACTCTGCTCATAATTTTGAGACTGACACTCCATCAATCCATGCTCCTTTTTGCAAGCGTATTTATTCTAACAAATGAGGAATCAAAATTTGATATTTCGCAACGAGATTGATGTGTACGTGTGTGTACGCAAGCATTTAGTGCACACACTTCAAGTGTAAAAAAGTTGGCATAAGTGTTATCTCCTTCTCGCATCTTGACTGTTAGAAAAACACCATCTTTTGTGTATTGAAAGATCAGTAGCAGAAAAATAACGAGTTAACAACGGATTACACATATGAGAAAGCTTGATCACAATGATCAAGGCAAAGGCACATATATGGGGGTTGAAATGCAAAATTAGAAATTCAGGGAAGGGCTTGATACGCTGTAAAAGGTGTGTGTGTGTGAGGGAGCCAAAAAAATGTTCCTTTTGAGACGAGTGGTAACAATGATTGGAATTGGTGATCATGTACTTTGTACCGTCAAGTAGTGACTGATAACTGATAATTTTGTGTAGGTGGTAGATACGCATGTAATCGAATTCAAGGAGTTAATCGTGCTATTTAACGCACTAATGCGAAGAATCCATGCGCTTTCACAAGCTCTTATTTTTATCATTTCGTGCATGCTTTTGGCATGCAGAGTTTTACGGTTTTAAAAAATTCAAGAGACCGATTAACCGATGTCCTCTTTAGTAATGAGTAAAGTACAATTTTGGGGAGATAAAAATTGTGATGTTTTTATTAGGCCAATATGCCGAAGAAAGGATAATTTGTCGTTTATTCAACTTGCTAGACGAAATGTAAATCATGCCGGGACTCCCTGAGAAATTGCAGAGGAAGACATGCTATTATCAAGCACATAATATGCATATTTGTCGAGCAGTGAAATTTTCTCAATGTTCAGTGACGCATTTCTCAACCATTAGAAAAATCCTTGAACTTGCTTCAGACAGAAGCACGACGAACCATTTCCTTATGCTTGAGTAGAAAAACAATTTTATAAATATTGAAAATATTATTTTCTCACGGATCCGCAATTATAACAATTTACAGCAGTAAATGCTTGAAGCCGACGGCGGTGTAGGTGATAAACGATATTTTTATGTATAAGTAACCACGTTCAGGAGACTCATATGCATAATATGTACCTATACAAATTGTGTAGATGTATGTCTCGGGAAACGGTGAAATATTCAAAATTTCTGAGATTAGTATGCAAAACTTTCAACTGAGCCTGAATTACAATTTATAAAAAGTCCCTGCTTCTCTTCCCTACAATCACCGTGGAGTGGAGATATATGTAACTACGCGTATACAAATATTTATTATTCAATCGAATCAAAGTACTTTTTCATTTTTAACGTGCTTTACCTGTTTTAATGTTACTATCCTGTGTACGCTAATATCACGTTGCCCACGTTCCTTTAATGTTATAGTGTAGATAGATGCTTCATCATAATTGTAAAGCACACTATCAAATATTGCATTGAGTCTTCCAGATATGCATATTTGTTACTCCTACAATTTGCGCAAAAAACAAGGGCAAAATTTAGGAATAGAATTAAAACTTCTAAAAAAGTTTCAGGTGAGGCCGACAGGTGCATCTTTGAAGGGCTTGCTTGCACTTGAAATCCATTACTGGAAACGGTTTTTGACTGCAAGAGATGAGAGAAACCGGTGTAACATGAGTAGATACAGAATTCTAAAGGTTCGATTTGGTACACGCTTTATGCTCAAGATTTGTAGAATGCAGACCGGATTGAAGTACGGTGATGTGGACAGTACAAAGTTTGGTGATCACCTCCCTCGGTCATATATTCTCATTCATTTTGAACTCCTCCTCGTGAGAACTCAGGATACATATTATGGAGCAAGAATTCCGCAAGCTATGCCTTTTCACTCTGTTCAGAAGTATTATGAGAACGATGAGAATAAAGCGTTGAATTTGTACAATATTTCCTCTCCTGGGTGTCCAACGTTTTATTTGTATTTAAAGGATTGCGATGCAGACGGTAAGAGAGTACTGAGAGATTGTCATAAAAATACCAGATCATCGTAATATGTTGTAGAGGAGGCTTTCATTGCATTACCTTTGCTTTCTCTCTATTTCAGATGATAGCGAAGTACAACATTTGACTGGCGATGTGTATTGAGCATCTCCCTGAATGTCTGGAGTGATATTAACTCACCGGACCAAAAACTGTGTGTATTATGAGTAAATGCACTTTTCCCTACGTTCATTTGCATAGTTGGGGTCAGTGTTTCGCATGCTCCAAGAAAGTGACCAATGTCAAACTTTTTGAATCGCTTTGAATAACTTGAGATCTCCGTACGACATTACGAGCTTCCTGGAGTCTTATGGTGAGTACTGTGATTTCACAGAGTTTTTCAGTTCGTCGTTGATACGTTTGACCCGATGGAATTTGCAAATCATTGCATAGTCCCTGATACACAATAAAGTTTGGGTAGTACACCAAACGTTGTCAGATCGACAAGCTAAAACTCTCAAAAAGACGCAGGATCAATTTCGTATCTCCAAGGTAAAGTTGCAGAAACCATGTTAGAATTTTAGGATGAAGAATGGGTTGAAAACATTTTAAATGGTTGGTCTCCTTTAAATAGGGTCACGTTTACAGAGAATTCCAAAATGCAGATGATGGACGACTGGAGAACGCCGGCTTTTCGGCAGAGTATGATCTCCAAAATGTAAGCCATTCTTAATTAAAGGAACAATAAAAATTGCAAGGCAAACCTGTCCAATCCTATTTGATTTTTTATTCGCCAACATCATACAGCGAAGAAGCAATTCAGCATTGTGGAGCAAACATGAATGGGAGCGACTTGGAAGGACAGTTATTCAATAAGGCGAGACATAAAGTAAGTCAAAATATAAATCCACGTAAGTTTTTTCCGTGTCTTTGATTATTAAGAAGGAGCTGTGTCAGTGACATATAATTACACCAAAATAATGAAATACGAGCCGCTAATTCTCAGGCAATGGACTAGGTAGCGTGCCTCATAGTAATATATGATAAATATAAAGCGTACTGAGCTTGCATCGTGTTTATATTAACGAACAACGTATTAAACTTGCAAACACAAAAAAGTGCCTTTATGACTCTCCTTTTTTTGTAAATATACTCGTCGTCCCTAATTTCAAACAGACAACGATAAACGCAAGTGACAAGAAATGCATTACTGTTTATACTTTAAGATGCTCCATAAAATCCAGGAATGTGAGCTGATAGACTGAGGGAGTCGAGCGGAGTACTGCTTTTGTTATCTCTGCTTATGCTGTCAAAATTGAGGTACATCCACGCTCGACTGTAATTGTAAAGATACCGAGTCGTGAAATCATGAGGAGTAGAACAGCAATTATAATATGTGCTCGCGGAGTTGTGAATGCGTGGTTCGATATCGAGGCGAAGTGATTAAAAGTTGCATTGTGTGACCCGTACAACTTTGGTGAACATAATTTCTTTTGAAGGTGACAAACAAAATTCGTAAAGACACCACCAGATATTTGTATCTCTCGCAGTGCAATCAATCTGAAAAAATAGCAAAAGCAAAAAAAAAATACTCAAATGGATGAAAAGTTTATTTTCTTGAGCTCATACAAATTTCATAGTGTTATACTCCACGAATTATTGTGTAAATGAAAATAGTATTGCATCTCATCATGAAATTAATCCGTAAATCTTTGCTAACCCGGAAATGTGAAGTTATTAATTTCAAAACGTGAAGAATGTAGAGTTTGGCTTGGTATGGGTGCTTACGATACGAGGAAAAATGTGGTATTACTAATACACAGAGGTTTTTTAGTAGAGTTTATACCTAAAAGAGTATAACTGGGAAATGAGATGGAAATGACATTTGAACCACTTGAGTCGTCTTAAATGCTTGGCGTTTTATGTCTTGTATGCCACAGCAATTACTAGCGAAAAAAAACCCGAACATTCTCCATTCCAAATGGTCTCCTCGCATTTGCAGCAGGTCTCTTTAGTCGTTATTGTGTCATCATCGCAATTTCATTGCTCTTCCAATTTTTACTTCGCGAAGAATTGCAACAGATACATCACAAGTTCATATCCACACTTTATTATTTCTTGATTCCTCTCTCTACTCTCTCTGTCTTTGAACTCACAATTGAGTTTGAGCAGTGTGCATCCACAAAGACAACAGCCAGTGTTACGAACGTATTCCATTGTCCATTCTAGTTTTAAAGGGATTTCTCTTTTACGGCCCTTTCTGCAATTTTGCATGAGCTTCTAGCTCTCGTCGGTGAATATATAAAGTCATGTTAGACACAGGATAGTTACAGTTGGATAATAGTTTCATTGAGTAACTACGCTTCAGTCGCGGTCGGGATTTCGTCTTGAAAGCATACACTGCTCAGTTCTCTCCAGAGAATTAGGAAAAGCAGAAAACATCGTCAATTGGATACCTCGTCAGAACATTTCTCTTCCAAATAATCTCTGTTTAGCTGCGTGGCTTGATTCGGAGTTTCCGTTTGAAACAAGTACTTTCTAAACATTCTTTCAACAAGTACACAGCAGTCATCATGGATCGTCTTCTGCTAAGCTTGCTGTCACCCGTAAGAACTTTATCGCATATTTTCGCTTCTCTTAAAACGCCAATTCTCACGTTTCCGGCTAACATTAACTGCATCTTGCCCAAACCTAAAATCATTACGGGCCTGACAACAAGGATTTCATTTAATTTCCACTTTGTCGGCCTTCAACCTTTCACAACCGCATAGAGATTTTTGATGACTTATTAATGCATAATTTCTGAGCGAGCAATAAATCTCTTTAATTACACTCGAATACACAACGGTCCTCTTCAACTATTATTGTGATATGGAAATGTCTAAAAAAAAATTGCTAACTCCGTTGGTACTCAGTTCCGGGATTTTAATCTGACAAGGCCACTTTACTAGATACGACGATTGGAAAAGTAGTTCCGAGAGTGAATCTATAAGTGCTCCATACTAATTTCATACATTTAACGCATCACTCTCACGACAAGTCCTTCTTTTTATTACTTTCAGGAGGACTACATGAGCTTAGTCACCCGAATCATTATGCACATCAAGGACAAAGGGTCTAAGAAGCACGGGGTTGGTCAAGGGGTCATGGGACAACCAAATCAACCTCAAGGTAATACTTCTATTCAGCTCAGATTGAATACAAATTTAATAAGAGAAAGTTGGGCCAAGAATGCAGTTTGACACAATGCATTCTGGCTTTGTTCTTCTCACACCGCACATTGTTTCCATTTGTCTTGAACAGTGCTTCAATTGCTTGCGCTTTGTCAGTTATTGTCCACTTGTAATGCTCTTGTACGATGGGAAAGCTATAGAAAAATTGTTGAGCAACAAAACACTCGTTTTGTGATAGAGAGATATGCATAGAAAAGAACAAAGGATTCAATCATTTAATGACTAGTTGATGTAGTTTAAATTACATTCAATGTTTCACGAGTCAGCTATAATTGACAAGCGCGCTTTTTTCTTATGCAACAAATTATCATTGTATTCGTAAATAGTACTCAACATGGCGACTGATGATATTATCGCACTATTCTCTCGTCAACTTGTAACATGCTAAAACACAAGTTCGTCATTTTAGGACCAGGTCCTGGAGTCCAAATGGGGGGACCCATGGCCGGCGGTCAGACCAATATGGGGATGATGAATCAAATGAATCCAATGGCCCCCATGAACCAAATGAGCGTGATGGGGCAACAAGGAATGGTTCACCAGATGCAGCAACCCCAACTGCAAATGCAGGCAGGCATGAGTCAACCCCCGCACACCACCGTCATGGGGGGACTCCAGCAACAACAGCCCAACCAACAAGCTCAGCAGCAGCATCAAATCCCTCAGCAACAAGGTCAAATGATGGGGCAAAATCAAATGCAGCTGGGAATGAGTCAAGGACAAATTCAAATCCCGCAGCAGATGCAACAGCAGCTTCAAAACGCGCAGATGGGCAACCCCCAAATGCAGCAGCAATTGCAAATGCAAAACGTTCAGATGCAGCAGGCGCTGATGCAACAGGGAAATTCTCAGCAGATCATGATGGCGAACAGTCAGCAGCAAGTTATCATGCAGGGGAACCAGCCCCAGCAAACCATGATTGGGGCAGGTCAACCTCAAATGATGATGCAGGGAAATGCCCCACAACAAACAATGCTCCAAGCGACATCTCAAGCGCAGCAAGGAGTCATGACTGGCGCCCCTCAACAGGGGATGATGCAAGGAGGTCCGCAGCAACAGCAGCAGGCGCCACAACAGCCCGGGATGATGGCAGGCCCTCCTCAACAACAGCAGCCAGGAAATCAACCACAACCGCAAAGTATGACGTTGGATAAATAAGTCGCTTTAAGTATTCATCAATTGCTGGCGTCATGACTGTAATATTTGGTAATCACAGTGATGCAAGTCAGAGGCATCCCGAACCCTCAGATGGCGGGGAATCTCAGAGGAATGAATCCACAGCCGAATGTCTCCACCGCTTTGACTGCGTTGGCTCATGCTCAGCACGCTCGAAAAGCGCAGCAGCAACAGCCTCGACAAATGGTTCCTAACGTAAGCTTTAAAAAAATTAATCATAATTGTCATCGACTTCATCGTTTGATTACAATATTGTCAACATTGTTAGGATGCATCAACATATATCTGAAAACATTCCACATAAGAATATTTGCGACCATGAATTACAAAATACAAAGCAGTGAGGATTTTAAAAAAATATTTCAGTTCAGGCCAAATGGAGAGTTGGATTAGTTATTTGTGCGTAGGTGATTTACAGATTTTGTACGAGATATTAATTGGTTATTTTTGTCATGTTAACATGTTTTAAAATGTTGCCAAGCATGACGATGACTGTGTCACCGTTTTTGTTTTCTGTTTTCCTTCCTGTTATTGATCAAAGTGCATGCGTCCTCGTCAGTCTGACTCTTAAACTTACTAACAACAACTTTCCTGGTGCTCCTTTAAGTTACCAAGAAGCGTACATTTTAGATTTCACAAACATCATTCATATCTTACTTAAGCGTAATCCAAATCGTAATTTTTCTCCATATTCGTCTGTCCCATTGTCATGAAGGAGTAATCAAAATAACTATTACCGAAACTGAGACACTGAATTTGCAACAATTTTGCGTTTATTATTAATACATTCGTCATCAGTCAAGGACATGCGTCGTCGTTGTTTCCCCATGTAATTCATTGTACAGTTAGATGATACATCGGAATGTGTAAATATGTACAAATTGTGAAACTTGTTTCAATTTGAGCATTTCTGGCTCGGAAGAATCGTAGCGCAACAAAGTTTGGAAGTTTTTAAGTAAGAAACTTAGAAAAAAACTGGAAGGATTTATATAAAGGTGATTTTCCGTCGTATCTGCAAGGTCGCAACATGTCGCGCGTAGTGAAAATACTTTAGATTAAAAAAATAGCATGCCCATGATTGTGTACAGGAGGAAACACGACGACTGATTAAAAATGGAATCTAATTGGCCGTGTGTGTAGTGATTAGTAATACATAAAGATTAACAGAGAATTTGACTTGTTTGTATATTGATCAAGGCGATGGGAATTCCTCGACCTGAGCATGGGCCTAATTATTCGATGAATAGGTTATATTATACGTCTAATGTGACACAGGCACAGGTATGATTTTCGCTTGTTTCAAAAACATTCTCATTTTTCACGAGCTACACCGAGCTTCGGCTAATTGATTGAACCCTTCTCGAACTCCCACAACCTGTTCGTTGTACTATTTGTGTAACATTCGTGTATAAATCCTCACACTTCCACAGTCTATAATTGAATGTGTGTTCCCCATCAAAAATGCTTGGTTTCAGTAGTTTAGAATAGGAACACTTTGTCACCATTGCTTTCGTAACACATCCCTCTGAAACGAGGTGCGCACTTTAAGGAGCTTGTACTACCTGTATTACACATAATTGTACATTATTGCCTACTTTAGTTTTGTGTTGGTAAAATAAACCAGTAGAATGTGTGCCGCGGGTGTTCGTGTAACAAAATCACCATTTATCACACTGTCGCCATCCTATGTGGAAACTCTGTGAGAATTTGGAAACGCTTAAGTATGTGTATAACGACGACATGTACGAGACACAAAAATGTCACTCCCCACCTCCAAAGATCCTGAACGTTGTCAAATTTCCTATAATTTTCCCCTATCATTTTCCGCTACGTTTTGCTATTTACCCACCACGACTACCACCCTCGGAGGACGACAGTAGTTTGTGTACGTGTCCTACCTTTTTCTCACCGTTGTGGCTTGATGTCGTGTTGTAGCCGACTGTGCAACTTACAAAATTAATTATGAATTCGTCGACAAAGCACTTTCTCCAGGTGCATACACGACTTTCCTCCTGTATTGTGGCTTATGAAGTGGTACGGGGGCAAAGTAAGAAAAATAACTTCCAATCAAATCTGAAATGGGAACGATTTATAATGTTGAGTAACAATTTGCTTACATTGTTTCCACGACTGCGCCAGTACCATTGTCATTAATTGCCACCACAGGGTGTGGAGTATAGTAGAGAAAGTGAAATCTTGTGAATATTTATTATTCCTCTCTTCTCTCCTGTACTCTGGACCCAATTCCGAACTATTACACGGTATTCAGCTTTATGTACTCACGTTTTGTGAACGACTCTGCTTACATGTTGAGTCCTAACCGACTCCTTCACTTGATCAGTGTTTGCCAGCCAATAATTCTAAAAACAATTATTTAATAATGTCAAAACTCTTAAAACCGAGAATGTCTGCGGACAATCTGTAATGTTGAAAGATTGTATTGTATTTTTTTACCTTCATTTGTAACGGAACGGAATGCAGGTGGACAACGTGCCAGTGAACGTCCAATTTCCTGGAGTTCCACCAGGTGCTCAAATGCAGCAAAGACCGGTTGGCCAATTTGTCCAGGGAAATGCTTCTCAAGGCATGGCGTCACCGGCACCTGCTGGTCTCAATGTTCCTGGGTACTGTTGATTCCGTGATTTCTATGCTTTGTTGTTCAGTCCGTGCTTCAAACCTTCAAAGTTAGAGTTAAATTGCAACGTTTGATTACAGGCAAATGTCTCAACCACAGCAGCAAGCAACGTTTGTCAATTCCCCAGGCTCTCAAGGAATGATGCATCGTCCACCTGGACCGGGGGTTAACGTCAGTAGTCTCAGTCCATTTCCAAGTCAGTTCAAGTTGATATAATTTTTTTTGTAAACTTGAATAGAGATTTATTTGAGATTGAAGAAGTCTGCTGACCAAATTACAATGGATTTTGAAGAGGATAATTCAACGGTTGTCGCGTGTATTTCAGATCAAATGGTAAGCGTGCCTTCTCCAAATACGAATCTAAATACTCCGATGCCCATGGCCCCAACGCCAAGTCCACGAAATGCAGAGGATCAGGCTTGCTTTGAGAAGATTAAGGAGCTGAAAAAGTATACGGACTTGTTACAACGGATGATCGCAAAAATTGGCAATGAAGGTAATTAAATTGAGTTTTCCTCTCTAAAAGAAATTACAATTGACGAGATTAATGTGGACTAATTGACGTTTCCGCAAATGATTGGAATGACAGACATGGAGAAATCGAGCAAAATGAAGAAGCTGCTGGAAATCCTCACAAATCCAAACCAACGGGTTTCCATGGAGATTTTACTGAAGTGTGAAGCAGCTCTGAAGAAGATGGAAAGGGTACTCTTTTTCAAATGGTTTCTTGAACCGCTGTCTTCCTCTTTTCTTGCCGCTGACGTGGTTATACAATCTGTACTTTTTGCAGCAGCAAGATACTGGTATTCTCGGACCACCATCCGCTTCGGCACCCACGCCACAACCCAAAGATCAGACATCCCCATTTCAACAAATTCAGGACGCCATTCTCGCATCAATGAAGAGCGGCTCATCCAGTCACACATTTCTCAGGACTTTCCGCCAGTCCGTTGAGGCTTTAACTGGACAACCATTTGCGTAAGAATTTCCTGTGAATAGTAATTCTTTTGAGATTATTACACTAGGAGCAGTGTGCCTCACAAGAAGGCTTAACTAATTTTGTAGTACTACGGAGCCATCGGATCCAGATCCTGACTTGTATTCTGATAATGAGCTCAGCCTAAATATCCCAAGTGTTCTGAGGCGTGAACTGAAGATCGTCGACGGTCGATTTGGGGTATACTGAATGCTTATGAATTTGGCAAAAGAAAGCTTATTGGGTGATATGAAACTAAATAAATATTTTTTAAAATTTAGGTCAGATTAGTTCAAAATCGAAGGAATTCTTTGAGCTTGATACTTCACGTGTCTCTAACCGAGTCGAAACTGCCACGAGTGCCTCCTCTCAAAATCTACATCCCTCCGGAATACCCCGATGAGAGCCCAAGCGTTCTTGATCTTCGTACTGAATATGGTATGGAGTAATACAGGAATTTTGAAAACCAACAAGTGGCAAAGTATGTTTCGAGTCTAGTTTTAAATGCATGCGTTTTTTTGTAGGGTCCACAGGATTTCTCAGCTCGGTTGCAAGGACGCTGAAATCCAGACTGCTTCATCTTCCACAAAGATTTACGGTGCTCGAACTGCTGAACTGTTGGGAAATGAGTGTTCGTCAAGTGTGCAATCCTAATTACAAAGCTACTGCTGCTACTCGCAAGCAGCTTTCTACAGGATTGGCGCAAGCGTTTTTATGATATTCGGAGTAACTACGTAGTTTGTCGAATTTGATCATTTTTTGTTGAAAAAAAAACGCTCGTATATTTTATTTCGTAATTATCACTGAGATGATACCTTTTTCGAAAATTAATTGTATAACTATAAGTTAATCGCATTCCTTCTGACCTAGATAAACGTGTGACCACGCACGAATTTATTGTTCATGAATTTCTCACACAATACTGAAACGGTTATTTGTATCAGCACAGACAGACATTGTATAACGGATGACGATCCGAATGCCTTTGATTGTAAAGGAAATCGATGGTTGTTTCCCAGGCAATTGAGTTGCTGTTTTGGAAACGTCTTTTTAAAATAAGTCTACCATACGGTCAATTTAAAGACGCTGATTCAGAATAGAAGACGTTATATTCACACTGTGTTTCTCATCCCTACAACACCTTTTCCAAGTTTTTGTGAGGAAATCGTAATTTGTGTGAATACTTCCGTCTTGCAAAACACACGACAATATTAATTTAGCGGCGACGTATGTATGGATACATAAAAATATTATATTTAATATAATATTATTAGGAGTAGATTTAGACGTGTAAGCCACTGCAAAAACGATGGATTGATTTTTTTAAAAATCTTGTTACTCATTACTTAAATTATGGAGAACTAGTTTTCTTGTACTGAATAAATTAAAGCATAAAATTCTCAAGATCAACTCGCTTTCATATTATTTATTGTCATGGATTGTGTAATGTTACATTATCTTCAATCTTAGTCTAGTGTTTTCATACGATGTGTAATAATTAAACGACTTCAATTCTTGCCCAACTGGAGGGGAATGCAGGTGTCAAGAAAATTGAATGCTATAGGTGAGCAAGAAAAAAATCATTTGCTACAAGTAATCATATCATACTTGTAAGAATGCACGATCAGTCTGCCCGTTTACCCGGCCGTTTGACCGTCTTCACGATAACTCAAAAACGGATTAACTTTTTCAAAGTATGACTTTACCACATTGTAAGTAATGGAGGTCGAGTTGGTGACCCAGCCCTTGACCCACTTCTGGTCCGGATCAACTTTCAATTTTTTTACAGTAACCCATATCAAGTGATACTGACTCATGAATATGACAACGATTTCAATTTTCGAACAACACAGGCTCGAGAATCGGTTCGAAAAGCATGTTATGCTCATAAAGTCATAATTCTAAAACGGTTGAACTTTATCAAATTCTGATTTCACCAGCATTTGAGAAATGGAAGTGCGTCACCTGACACCGGTGACTCGGCCCGTGACCCCAGACGAAAAGGGGCAAACTGAGACATATATCAAGCAACACTTCATTTTAAGTAACTGACGTATACGAATATGACGTTTTCGAATTTCAACGACACAACATCGAGAATATGCCTTGCACTCTCCTCGCAAACAAAGTTTGCAAGTTTTTATACCACATTACTTTTCTGTTATTTAAACAAAGTAATTTATTCCTCGTTGTCCAGGCACGGGTCAAAGTTAAATTAGAATATTTGCGTAAAAGTTTCATGCGTTGAACAAAGAACCCACATAGCATACGCATGGCCAATTTTCATGCGATAATGTCAAACCTTGGTTGCAAAAACGTTTTGTAATCTGACTCTTGCCGTCTCCTATTAGAAAGTTGAACTCAACGCACGACACTTTCATTTGAAGGTGGTCCGGTCTGGAGTACACATCACTTGTGGTGCTCTTGACTGAGAGTGACTGAGAGTGAGTTACTACAACAATTTCGGAAATATTGGCGAGAAGTTTCTCTTTTGAAAACATTTTTCAGTGCGGACAAGAGGTGACGCTGAAATGGACGACGTGACACAGGCGTCAACAGCGGAGTCGTTCTCGTCATGCGGTGATTTTTCAGAACAAGTGGAGATGGATGAAAGTCTACTTACCAAATTCACGGGCTTACCCAACATTCCAGGCCTCGCGACCAACTTTGCCGTTGTCTTCCATGATGAGAAGATTATCTCCGAAAAGCTAACGGTATGTTAATATTTTTACTACTGATTTCAAGTACAAGACTAATCTTCATATATGGTATAATTTGTATCGTTATGATTACTATCTTTTAGGGTGGCAAAGCGTTAAGCCAACTAGATCGAAAGTTGGTGTTGAAAGAGGAACTGGCGTTTGTGGGTGAGATTTGCAGGTACCTCATGAAAAATGGAGTGGATAAGGTCCGCGTGATTTCGGCGATTAAACAAACCGTCAAGCTAATCGGTTCGGTACGCTTCAAATTGGCTGATTTTTTCAAAGACAGAATTTTGTCGAGATTGTGGAATCGTGATGTTATTGTCTTTTTTGGGGGTTTGTAGTTTCTAGTGGACGAATGTCCGGAAAAGGAAGTGCTCCACGACGAGTTTGAAGTTCATCCAATCGAGGACATCCCACAAGACGTTGATGTTGTGGACGTGACTGTTGTGGCTTTAATTGGAAATGGGGTCCGACAAAGCAGGATGGCAGCTCTCATTAAAGAAGCTATCAAGTTATCAAGGTAGAGTATTATTTGCGAACAATTCTAAACCATTTTTTTAAAGAATCCTTTAAATATTATTTACTGTTTAATTACAATGACATCGTTGAAATTACAGGGTAGGCATCCTAATTTTTGGACCTTGCACAATGCTGGACGACGAAATTATAGACGATGGATGGGGCCGGTTCCTCGAGTTTGTGAAGGCGAACAATTTATGGACATCAAACTTGGAGATTTACTGTGCTTACCACAACCGCATCAATCGCCACATCAGTAATGGGGAAGATTTGGTACTTTTGTCGCCGCTCGGAGGTTGCATGGAGTTTTGTGGAATGCTCCCATGCGGCCATCCTTGTTCCCATCCTTGTCATCCCTTAGATCGAGATCACGAGACGGAGGAGTATCGTTGCGTCAACCCTTGCGAACGAGTATGCCCTCAAGGACATCCATGCCTCAAGATATGCGGGATGGAGTGCGATACTTGCGAGGAAATGATTTTTGTGAACTTAATGTGCTGTCACTCTTCCGGATTATTTAAAATCCCTTGTTACAAGGTAATGACGTAACCTCTTCTCCAACTTTGGTGAAGTCGAACATTTCATAAAATATACAGTTTTCTTGTCAATTTATTCCAGCTTCCGGATGTCAAATGCGAAGTCGAAGTGAGACGAAAGCTTCCCTGTGGTCATTCAGCGTTGATAAAATGTTCAGATAACCTTGAATTGATCAAGTGCGAAGAAGTCGTGATGAAGGTCCTCGGATGCGACCATCTCATTAGTTTCAAGTGCTACAAAAGGACCATCATGGAAAGATACCAGTGCCAGCTTCCCCGTGAGCTGGAATACCAATGTGGACATCGGATTACCGTCACTTGCTCCGCACTCGAAGAAATGCAAGAGTGTACATGTCTGGCGACCTGTGGCAAGCTACTGGATTGCGGTCATCGTTGTGAAAAGCTTTGTCATCCTGAAGAGGACCCTTACCATTTACTGCCTGACCTCTGCAACCAAAAATGCGAGAAGACTTGCCGATCAGGCACTCATCCTTGTGGGAAGAAGCATCCATGTCGACAACAATGCGAGCCGTGCGATAAGATGTACTTGTACAAGTTCGTGTGTGGTCACAGCATCTCGCTGAAGTGCTCGGAGCCGGTGCCGGATGAAAACACCTACTTCTGTGAGATGCCCTGCCTCAAGATGCACTTTTGTCGGCATCCGTGCAGAAAGCGTTGTGGTGAAGACTGTGGATATTGCGAGGTACTCCAAAAGTTTTAATACGATTTATTTCACTTTGTATAATTAGTGTTTTTATATTTTTTTTTCTTTGGTTTTTTAGCATCCAATTTACAAGTCACCAGTGGGCTGCACAAAGGGTCACGTCATAGCTATGCGATGCTTTGAGAGGGATACGAAGCAGTGCGAGTACATGACGCCGTATTATAGGCCGGGACGGTGCGGTCACTGGATCAATGTGCCGTGCAAGGACGTTCACGTGTTGACGATCGAGCAGGCGACTGGCTATTGCACTGTAAAATGTGGAAAGCCTCTGACGAGTACTGGAGAGTGTGGTCACGTATGTCAAGGCACTTGTCGAGAATGCTACCAAGGAAGATTCCACGCAAAGTGCGAGGAGGAGTGTCAGCGAACTTTGATCTGTGGTCACAGGTAGTAAAAATTATTGTTCATTGATGAACTTTGCGAGATAGTCGAGACAGCATGGGTAATTTTAACTTGTATATTTTGTCTTCTCTTTTTAGTTGTCCTGTCCCTTGCAACGTGAATTGCCCACCGTGTCCTCGGCAATGTTTGAACGTTTGTGAGCATCAGCATTGTGAGTATGAATGCGGAGTACCGTGCAAATGGACTTGTGAGGTGATTACAAAATAGCGACTTGTATAGTATAGTATCCAAAATTTAGAGTTGGTTTGATTAACGAATTCTTGATTTTCTTGCAGGAGCCGTGTCCGTACTCTTGCGAACACTCGAAGTGCACCAAAAAATGTTTCGAAGTTTGCGACAAGGTTCTGTGCTCGGAGCCATGTCCAGTGGTTTTGGAATGCGGTCACTCTTGTATTGGATTTTGTGGAGAGATTTGTCCACCATTTTGCCGTGTCTGTGACCCAGAACCGCTGCTTATTGGAATGACCATTTTTGGAACGGAATTAAGCGAGACAGACAAGTAATTTTTTCCTTAATTATTTGAACCATGATATTCTTCGTTTGTTGTGTATACATAGTTCAATAATTTGTGTGCTTTGCAGATTTATCTTTTTGACTGCATGTCGGCATTGCATTGAGAGTGGTACGATGGACACCTGGATGAATTTGAAGGACTCTGAGGAAGACGAGATCCTGCCGAAGCGATGTCCCATTTGCCGAACTCGACTTGGATGGATGCGCCGGTACTCTGCGGTTATGCACGAGAATCGCAGGCGGATTGATTCTGTACGTGCGAAAATGTTTGGGGATATCGAAGAGGTAAAAAGGGTCACCTGTACGACTCGCTTGGAGATTCTGGAATACATGGAGGACATTGAAGTCAAAGGACTTACTGCTGATGATACCTTGTCCGTGGGCTTTCCCGAAATCTTGATTGGTGAAATTGAAAAGCCGATGCTAGAACGCCCTTGCATTGCTCGTCTGGAATTTCTTTCGGTGAGCAGATAATTTTTTTTAAATATTTTTTTTTTCAATTACAAATAGAAATTTTGAATTTTTTATTTATATGCATTTTTAAAGATGTCGCTGAACAAAGCAAAGTTTGTGGAGTGGATTTGGAAAGAATGGATGGAAGCTGACAATACATTCCAGAAGCTGAACATAACCATGGAAGACATGGAATCAATTGTTGTGGGCTTTAGAATACGCTGGGGTAACCTTTTCTTCATGATCTCCAGGCGATTCTGGCCGCTGGACCAAAATGAGATGCAACATTACCGCATGGAGCGGCAGCGAATGTTTGACGCAGTTCAACTCTACTCCTTGTTCAGTACCGCTGTCGCCGAGAATGACAAAGCGAAGCAATCACTGATGACGACGGACGGCATCCAGAGATTTCGACTGACATTAGACAAGATTTGGAGACTTGCCGCGTATACACCCGAGCTTAGAAAGGAGTACATGGATACTTTAGAGGTAAATCGTAATGTTGACGATTTTATCAATTCACGATTTCTCTTTTAAACTAAACCTTTTATATTTTTATACTTTATTAGGAGATGAAACGAGGAATGCGGATCACCATCGAGATTTCTGATGAGGAACGACTCAACATCGTCGGGGTGTTTGGGGTCCGAGCAGGCCGGTGGTTCAAGTGTGTCAACGGTCACGTTTACGTTATCACTGAGTGCGGGGGTGCGATGGAGTTGGGGCAATGCAACGAGTGTGGTGCCACGATTGGGGGCGAGAATCACATGATGGCTGTGGAAAATTACCTCGCCTCCGAAATGGACGGAGCTCACGCCCCATTGTATCCCACTGCTTTCGACAGGGGTTGATGTTTCTCGGACACCAGCAAATTTTCGACGACTTCAAAATATGTATTTTTTAATTAGTCGCCAATTTCATCAACTCAATTAATATTCCGTTTAGTTCTCATCAGTCGGTGTAGAGTGTAATTTCATGAGTTGATGAATTTCCCTTCATACCACTGTTCTCGAACATTTGTTTATGCATTTTGTGGTATAGGAATTGTTACACTTGTTGAAATAAATTTAATCTTTGACAGTCTTTCTCACTTTTCATGTCATGATTCTAATTTGTCTACTATAATGTTGAACTCATAGTTGGATTTGAATTTGCAGCATTGAATTAAAAAGAAATTCCGTGGAACACTTTGTACAATATTTATTCTCTATCCACCAAGCTTTCCTTGTCCAAAGACACTATACTGGTGTAAGTAACACTTTGTAACTTATATGAACGCACGTGAATCCGCTTCCTATGTAACGAATGAAACCCGTATGAGCTACGTATAACTTCGGATTCGGAAGGGAGTTCCGAGTCAGTGAGTTCCCGAGTCGTGTTCAGGAAGCACCGAACGTGCAATACAAAAGGGTTCTTTTAAGTCGAAAATAAATACTGGCCCATTCCCCTTGACTGTGTTGTATAAACAGTCGTGAGGTTGCTCTCGTCGTGTTTGGTGGTGATACTTCAACCAGCACATGCAGCAAGAGTCTTATCTGTAATAAAAAGTTGCATAATTGTTTTCTGGAAACCAAAATATATATCATTTGTTCACTGGAGTCTCACAGGTGTCTCAGTATTGCATAATGTTACTTTACCCGCAATAATATCGCCTCTGTTCACTAGCTAATTTGTGAAGAAATAAGGTGAAAAGCGTAGGAAAGGATGTAATAAAAAGGCTTCCAAGAAACTTCTTTCTTGTGTGATGACTTGGAGAAATACCATTTCTGGAAAATCGTAATTACCTTTCTGGGTCTTTCGCATATTACAGTTTGGAGAAAGCAGACATCTCAATTGGAAAAACTGGTGTGAGTGACACTCTAATTTCTGCTTTGCACAACGCTCTATTTTCTCAGTGCAATAATACAGGAAATTAAGTAAACTCATCAGACTTCCCACGGCACAACCTTCTTTAGAAATAAGTTTCTGGTGTGACCAACCTGCGCTGCCATCCAATTAATGGCAAGTTTCCTGTACAAGACTCGAGAAGAAATAAGTAAGTCATGCGTTTGATTTCATTCCAAATTTAAAATAATTTTTAACAAATTAAGATATGCCATTTCAAGTGTATCACTGCTTTTCAACTAGAATCAAGCAATTCAGTTGACAGTCATAAATTGTTACCAATATTATCTTCAAATTTGCTGTTTTTGTCAACGTATACTGCTTATATATAATAGTATAATTTTTTTCTCAAGATATAATCTTGATCAAGGAAGGGAGGACAGGGTAAATCGATACCGCATCTTAGAAGGTCATGTCCAAGGTCCGCAAGGACTCGCATATTTTACACAGGGTGTCACGTCATGCAATTAAATTTTCTCTGGTAATTTCCGTCGAAGATGTGTCAAGCACGGCGACAATTTAACAATATAAAATGTTAGTCATTCAGGAAATAGTGTTTTTAGACGTCCAACTTTCTCCTACAATTTGTACGTATGCTTCTTCATGAAAGCTTTCAATTGCTATTTACTGGACAAGAGGAATGCCATTTTGAAGGTTTGCTCCTTCCTGTACGATACCGACTATAGAATAGGTACATATATATACAACGGTTGAAAGTATTATTTTGCACAATCGTATTGTGCTATGGTCTTCTTTATTGGATTTTTTTGTTCTGTTGAGTAAGCAGAGCAGAACCCTCACGTTCAAGGCTGCTCAATAATAAGCGACCATGAAAGTTAGAAGGTATACTCGCATGACTCACTACTTCAGCTTGTAGTGTCGTAATTTTCGATGTGCCTAGTACAACGAGTTAAGGCTTATTCATGTAGAATAGCATGGTAAGTACAGGCGACGATCGTTAAGTCTGAAATAAATCGGTAAACCGTGTCTGCCGTTTGTATTTTGTACTCAACCAACGGTTCTTGGCATACGTAGCGATCGAGCGACTACGACGCTACTGTCGTGGTTACATATGGAACCGGGATTAACAGACTGAGGACAGGCAAGTAGTAAAAGTCGAGTTCGCATAAATAAATGGCAGTGGTAGCTAATTAGGTCTGCGGAAGAGAAGGAATGTTGGGGAACTGTTAGCGTTGTAAACGGGCTTAAACGCGAATCGGTTTTGTAGTTGACAGTGCTTCCAGCACTTTTGCAGTATAACATGGGTCATATAAGTAAATATTGGGTGTAATAATAGTCAACGCTTTAATACTTTTAGCAGCATACAATATAAAGGTATGTTTGAGTAAAAATTCCTGAGACGGTTATTAAAATGGTTAAATACCAGAAAAAACGGAGATGCATCGTGTTGAAAAGTGATGATGGTATGAAAGCTGCCAGAGGAATCTTTTTGGTAAACGAAATTGAAGACATTGTAAAACGGAGGATTCAGAAATTTGGCAGTGAGAAAGGTTAGTACAGCCATACATAATGACACGAATTGTGCCATGATGACCCTGACCAGGATTGAAGAGAGTGCACCACTTTTGACGTAAATCAACTGGTGAGGTGACTCCGAATTTAGCATCGCGATGATGATGTTGATACACAGTCGGTTTTGCTACTTGCTTCCTTTCATACGCAAGACAAGATGGCATGAAGTGACGCGGATTGTGTTACTAATTAAAGCAGCCAAGAGTGCATGCGCATTTTTTGGCAACATTTGTAATAGACTTGGCATAATATGTGGATGTAGGTATTGTAGGAGTGTCTTGATCAACACGAGACGTTGCAAATTCCTTTCAACTTGAGATTAGGTGGGATACGGGCAAATGTACTCTTGACGCCTCCGGAATGATATTTACCAGAAACGCGATGTTTTTACTGTGTGTGCTCCACGGACTGAAACGTGGTTCATCAAAGTGAGAAATAAGGATTGATTAATCCGATACATTTTTCTTATTTCTTTGAAAGTGTTTAGCTTTCTTAATCCAATGCATTTTTGTACCTTTACAAATGACGGTTTCGGATTCCAGCCTTGGAACAACTGTAGGTATATAAAGTATGCTTGTACCAATTTACTCACTCGTGTATGTGCATTGTGCAAGCAACGTTGATCTGAGGAATTTGAAAAATTTTAAACTCTGTTGACAACGCATCGAGGTTTCAAATTGAATGGCAAATTAGAGTTACCCAAAAGTCATCATTTTTTGTGGAACAGTCGAGACAGAGTTTAGTACAGTATATGATACATGTAACATGAAGTAGCTTAAATGCAAAGGATTTCAGTACTATTTGATGTATACGTGATATCAGCGTGGATTACGGATTTAGTCATCCACGATGTTGAATCCGTAAAAATCGTCTCTGAAGAGTGGCTCAGAGCGTTGTCGATGTTGGTGATAGAATCGTGCATAAATTGTGTGAAAGTGAACACGTGTGGAAGTGAATTTTTGAAAGGTTGATCTGACCTAATCCAGTTTCAAAAATAGCAAACTTTTAGAGACCAAGCTTTGAACTCATACACCAAAGCATATCGAAGTAACAATTATTCGTCGGAAAAAATTCAGGTGAATAAATCAGTCATTTTGTGTTGGTTAGCAGTCTGAGATTGTAGAATGATGATCTGGAGTACACGCAAGGAAATTCCTTTTGAAAAGAAAAGTTGAATATTTGCCAGTCAATTCTCAATTTAGGCTTTTGCGCCGCATTAATGGAGATTTGTATAACTTTGACATTTCATCCGTTACTCTATAATCTATATCACAGTTTCTTCCCGTCCTTCAACTTCTTGCCGGCTTCTGTCTCAAATTGCTCAAGTTTTACTATACGAAAGTGAAAAGCGAAAGGATCGCGAGTCTCGGCGCAGTTGAAGTGTGATGCTTTACTGCGTGGTCAGTTACAAAAGTCACAAATGCATTAAACATCTCTTTCCATATTCTACGATACCTCAAGTCTAATTCTGAATGAATATCTACGCTTCTAATGTTACACATTCACACCAAGTTGTTCGCAAATCTGTTTATGTTACGGAGTCATTTTAAGATCAAGCAAGAATGACGTATTAGCTCAACAGTTGGCCGCATCTGTCATTTATAATCCTTTACTTACCAGTTTGTAATACACAATTACAAAACTCTTTTAATATTGTCGTTAAAACTCATAAAACTTTGGAAGCAACACTTGAATCGGACTTGTCGTTGAGCTGAAAATTTTGAGATGTTATCATTATACCTTTAGATCATACAAGAATTACAACCAAAGTAAGTTTGCGATGACGTCACCAAGCAAACTAGGGAGAATACATCCAAACGTAGTTGACGCTGTCTGGATTGTTCGAATTCGGAGGAGGTGATGATGAGTTAGCATTTTCATCGCAAGGGATGTCACCTCGTTTGGCCTTTTTTGTCAGGGCAGTGTACTTCACGATATAGGCACAGCAGAAGCTCATATTAATAGCGAGCCCCTCAATGATCACGACGAGCATCGACAGAATTATGACTTGTGGGGTGAGGGTCACGTTGAGGTACACCAGTCCCGTTGTAATAACCTCGACAACGTAGAGAGAGGAGCAGAACTTCATGAAGTTCTCGATGTAGCCGACGGTGATCTGCGGGAAATGGGTTAATCATTATTCACAGTCAAAACCAAGAATACTCCTTCACTCATATTATGGTTGAAGTGTTTTCCTATTTTCAAACTCCTTTTCCTTACGTTAGGGAACTCCCTGTAGATCAAGCATCCAATTACAAAATTGGCAGCACTGATAGAGAAAAAGACGACGAACTCAAGGCCACCCAAGCCGCCTGCGTTGGAAACAAATGCATCATCATGAGATATCACACTTGCACCGAGAAGCATCCCAAAGGAAGCTGCTCATTTTGCGATAACGAGCTAACAGAAGCTCGACGGGGATCGTATAACATGACGTTTCATACATTCCTACTTTTTATTCTTTGCTTGTACTCTGGAATGCGAGAGTTTACTTACCATACACAGGTCGTTGACACTTTTTCCCTTCGGTGAGGCATTCCTTGCCGTCTTCAGTGTCAATAACGAGAATGCAAACCGAGAGGATCATTTTGACAATCTGCAAAATCTTTAAACACACAATTAATCGTGCATTACTCTACTTTTCCAGTGACCGCGTCGTTAGCAACGTGGCATCACGTTGTGTACTACTATACGCTTGCAGTTGACCATTTTTATTGCTGTTGGATCAGCATTGAGTACCTACATATGGAAATACCTTAAACATTCATGGTATAAGTCTAGTTACGAGTAACTAGGCTTTTTTGGGAAATATTTGTACGTAGTATTGACTTTGAGTGTTTATCGAGTGTCTTACGATCAAGCTGAAGAATAGAAAATAGCTGGCTTTTTTCCCAATGATGATATCCATCTCTGGGTCATACTTTTGTTTAGCGGAAGATCTGCGCGGAGTGCGTATCTTTGTCGTGGATCGCGGATCATTAGGAGCGTCCCCACTTTCATTCTCAGACTCGTTTCCAGAAGGCGCTTCCAAATCTGGTGGGAAAACCGCGGTAGGCACGTACATATCCATTGCTGGCGTAAAAGCGCAATTGATGGGCCTCATGATGAATCTAAAATAACCAACAAATACGGATGACAATTTGATAATTATCAAAGAGAAGCTTGATGAATCCTGAAAACGATTATCAATCCATGATAAGATAGAGTAGAACTAGGAGTAGGATAACGTACCTGGTCAAAGTCGTTAGAAATGGTTTTAAAATCCACATAGATGAACTGGCTTAGCTCTCTTTGATCCAATATGGTGATGTCTTGTTCACAATGGATATTGTCCCAGCTGCGCAGTGTGAAAGTCACTTTCAACTTATTGAACACTCGCGAAACAATTGTGAATGATGGAAAGTGGAGCAAACTCGTAAATCCGACTTCTGTGAAAGACAACAAGTAAATGACATGCACACACCGAGGGGTAGTCGAACTCAAAATGATCTGATTGTACAAAAAAAAGGTGGGGAAAAGGGTCTGAGAAAAAGCCCGGCTAATCAAGAGAGTACATGGAGAAGACAAGACGTCTAATAATATGACGACAACAAGGGAGGTGTCAAATGAAGTAATCGTGGACTCCACACAATGCTTTGATTCATTTGTGTAGATATGGAGAAAAAAAATATGTGTCAAAAGTGGTCGTCTTATGTAGTCTTTCAATTTCGCTACTCTGTCGTCAACAACACTGAAAATCCTCATATATATTCTTATGTACTTTAGTATAACTACCTGAACCTCTGAGTCAATGGCGGTGGTTGGCAGTCCGGCGTGGAACCTCATACGTGTCCTATCTGAAAGGGGCATTTGCGTAGAGCATGGCTCTTAAATAAAAATCGTAAATATAGTAAAGATGCACACGATTGTTTTTACTTTTTTTAAGAAAGTGATGACAGGATGTTGTTATTCGTATTGTGAATATGTACAATGCCCATTCACATATAAATGGGGATTTAACAAAGTGTAAACCAACCTTGGAGGATGGACTTATGCAACTAATAAATGCATTGTATCTTTGCCAAGGACCTCACCATATTTGTCGTTCGTATACGGTGTTGTGTATGCCTCAAAAGTCGGGAAGATTGGGCCACAGTTTTGTGGAGACGAAAGTGAGTTGCCCGATTTTGATAACGTTGTTCACACTCGTCTTTTCATGTATGTGAATGAGTAAGGTGACACGCCGACAGGCCACCGAGGAGCAGGCTACTGCTCCTGTGTTCTTTGTGATTTTTTTTCTTCTAAAGATCGTTGACTCTTTAGTTGTCAAGTGGGCATAAGAAATGTGTCATGTATGGTAAAGATTAAAATAAACATTCGAGGGTGGAATTGCAATCGTAAAACTGGAAAGTATCATAATATATAGGCCAACTTCATTATGTACCTCAAACTTTTTCTGAAATAGATATCTCATGTTATGTACGCCTAATTTTACTTGGTGTCCTCTCTACAATTGTATGAACGGCTGGATAAAGACCACCAACTTGGTCATTTTAATGCAAAATGAGTAAGGGAGTTGTGGTGTACATCATCATTTAATGAGGATTGATTGCCAATTATCGTTTGAGATGACAAGTAATTAGGAAGTTTGGTAAGGGTTAGTCGCTTCGAGGAAAATCGGAACGTATTCTTAAGGAAAGTAGCTAAAAAAAGTACTTAATCAATGCATGGTTAAATATTATCGTAGCGTGGTCAATTGCGGTGACGGAACAAATGATATGTCTATATAAAAAAGTAAAACGTAGCATATTATTACACCTTTTCGATTCTATATCGTCCTTTCCACAAATGAAATTTAAAAGCTGGAACTAGTCTTGCAACCACATAAACAAAAAAAATCGTGTTAATTTAGTTTTACTTTGGTAAATACTTCACTTTTGTGGAGAGGAAATGTGTTTTACAATGCCCCATCGTAGAATTAACAAATTAATCGTAAGATAATTAACCATAGTTACCCCCTTCCATGTCAAGTATTTGACATGGAATTTTTGAGCATCTTGAGTAAAAGTAATTTGAAGTCAAAAATTACGTTTTTTAAAGCTGGATATTGCTTTGTGTTCAGTGACGTAAACACCTGCCGACTGTTTTGCAAACATTTTAGACGGACCATGTGGAATAGGTTGAATAATCGCATTATGTACGATTCTTCATTCAAACTAGCAACTAATATTACCAGCACAGCACCCACTTGCTGATGCCATACTTGTCTCCTCAATATATGAGCGATTTTCAGAAAAAAATTGTTAATTTGGAGCAGTGAAAAAAAATCACCACCACGCACAATACGTACATTATATTACCTAATATATGGGAGTTAGCACATTGAGTTTCAAAAGCCAAGGAGTGAATACACTAAAACACATTTCGAGTGCTTGTGGTGCATGCATAATTATGTTTTTACTACTTTAGCAATAAAATAGCAATTAAACTTGTTTTTTTTTTCAACGCCCATAAGCTCCGCGTACATTACACTATGCCACTTTGGGCTGAATAAAAAAGTATGAAGATAGACGTTTGGAAGATCCAATGAAATGAGGCAATAATTGAAGCAGGGCTGAACTTCATCAGTGGGTGAACATTTACTGCCGTGACAGGTCATGGTGACATAATATTCTCACCCATTTTTTACAGATTTAAAATTTATTCGGCGACCCTCACATTTTAGAAAAAAATAGAAGCGCTCAAATGAATTTATTCATTATAGTTTTTATTTGCAACGATGACGTGAAGAGATGAGTGCCATGTATTTAACGTTAGTATTCGAACCCTGTTCCAGGTTTGTCTATGATATACAAAACCGTATCGCTTGTGATTTGTACAAGCAAACTACTCAGACATAATAAAAAGGGAGACACAAGTGGTTGGCGATTTCATATGTAGAAAATGAACACTTTTTTGCGTTACAATAAAGCTGTTATCGGTGAGGTTTTTTATGACGTTTAAAACCTACCAAAAGTTGTCCTTATATCCACTCCCACCTTGCCGTTGTCATTGTATTAAATGTGGAGAAGTAGGTGGACTACGCACATATTTCAAGGTTTCGTAACTCTTGGATTTCCATCAAGCATAACCATCAGCCTGAGTCTCAAAGTGATACAATCGTTTCAATTTTTTTCATTTTCCACACGAAGATTAGTTGAAAAATTTATGGGGCAATAAAACAAGTATTTTTTACGTTATCATTACGTCTCTCTCTCTCTCTGGGCTTCATCATAGGAATATTTTTTTGTGGTTATCTATCCGTTTACCCTTTAATATAATGTGACTTGTTGGCTCCAATATTGCTGGTGGTTGTTGGGGACTTCCATTGGTCGGTTTGGTAGGTGTGCGAGTTAAAGCTTCTTTGTCCTTTGTTGGATTTTTTTTTTTACATTTTTACGATTCGTCGGCCTTGTAGAAAGCATCCACTCTGTTTCTAAAAAACAAAATGTTCCTCCGTTTTCCTGTGGAATACAGAGGAGGTTACAAGGTACAAATATGCCTACCTACCCACATTATGACAGGAGAGGCAGAAAACGTAAGGGTATTTCTCACAGCTTCAGCTTTTCCTTCGATTCCTTCATGTTCCTACTGGAGGAAAGTATATACGCATTTACGGATCTTGTGGGAGTGGAGATGTGTGGCCTCTCCAGTAGTGGGCTACTGTTACAAGATACAGTGCTTTTGAATGCGAGTCAAATGAGTTGAAGTTTATCTCTCTGCTCTTGAAAATCCTTGCCAAGGTCCAGAGAATGTATTGGAATGGTAAAAAAGATTGGTTATGGTCATGTATTGAGAGGTTTATGTAAAGTGCACTTCCCGCAGAGAGAGACCATCATCAAATATATTTTCTCCTGTTTACTACGCATCATACTCTCCTGTACATTTCGTCTTGCCAAATGGTAACAATATTTTCTCCTGTCGCTGAACACACACAAAGGAAACTCTTCAAAAGTCACATGTATGAGTGTACGAAAAAAAAGAAGTCTATTTGGAAGTAGACCACCTCAAGAAGCACAACCACCTTTTTTGTACTGATCATTGTCTCGCTAAACTCGGGTCAACGAAACTGTGACGAATTGCGTTTTTGCATTGTTTAGTAATTAGTGGATTTCATGGGAAGTTGTTAACACGCCTCCTTTCCGTATTGAGAGCTCGCTCCAAGAACAGAGGCTCAGTTACAGTTCACGACACCGTAGAGAAAAGAGCATTTGTGAGGTTTTTGAATTTGTAGAAGTTTAAAGGAGTTATCCATATACTTATCTAATGCTTTCGAAGACGAACGAAGGACGTTACTGGAACCCAATTCGATTGTCGGACTATGGGGGTAAAAAAATACATCTTAAATTCACACCTATTCTATTTACCACTGTGCTTGATAATGACCCAGATTTCGTAATCTTCTGGCGTCAGCTCTGAGTCAAAACAGTGAAATTAACTTGGTATCAAACTAAATCAAGTTGGATATCAGGGACACAAAGGATGGAGTAGACTGGTTTAAAAATTAGTCAAATGATGAAAAGGCTGGAATTGCAAGGCTAAATTTTTTGGCTATGGGAAAGATTCAATGAAGTCTGGAGAGTCAGTAAGACTCGGTCACCACGAGTCACGACACGATCTGAGTTGTTTATGAGTTTTCTGCAAGCTCAGCAAAAGTCTCGTGGTGCGAAGACCGCTTCGATCCTGTGTTGCAGAAAGTGCGAATCATGAGCATCGTTTTTATTCCAATAACATAATCAACAATGTATGCATTCACAATCAACTTTTTTTTGTGACTGAAGACAGACAACATTTTTTACAGCACACTCGTGATTTTCTCTTGATGCTGCGAGGATGGGCGTCACACAATTTTACATATACTGAGTCGATACGTGCAACTAATTGTGGAAAATATGCCTCTTTCAGATTCATACTCTTTTTAGCTATTAGTTCTTCAGTTTTTAAATTAATATCATCCAATATTATATCATAAGCGTTGTTAGCCAGTGTATTTGACATGTGCATGGTTCACAAGAGCAAAAGATTGAAATGGATTTAGTATTTGGATGCACTCCACTTTATCTCCGTCAATAAAACCAGGTCTCAGTGAGGTTGGTCGTCACAAAAGATAATTAAATTAACATTTAGAAATGACTTGATGTCATCACAAAGCGAGTCTTTATCAATGCAGTGCTTAGGGAAATTATGACTAGCGCATCATTAACGCTCTGCTCCTAATTTCATCTCTCATTCTTGTAAGCAGACGTGTGTGCTATCGTCTTGAACAGAAAAAACTCGGCTTTGTGAAGTCAAGCTAATTTTGTCTGGAACTCTGAGCACACAGCGTCTCGTTGTGTGTTATGTCATGTTTTATCTATTGACGAAAGAAACATTTTTATTCATGATGCGGAGATGAAGTAAACACATTCTTTGTTTGTATACATTCTGTACGTGTACACATTGTACATCATAAATGCTCAACCATGCTTCTATATAATAATTGACCCAGACTCGGTTTTTAAAACATTTCGAGTTTGATCCGAAATTCTGATTTGACCTTTGACACTCGGAAATGGGCATACTTGATTCTAAAACATGACAGTGTGAGAAAATGTGCATTTGTCAGCAATACAGAGCCAAAAGCCGCGTAGTTCAGCGTATTAAATATGCACTTGGAAATAAATGAAGTAGAAGTCGAATGGTGACACACAAAATTAGCAGGCGATAAGAAGTCTCCAGTCGATTCTTCATTTCTTTTGTGATGCTTGAGTTATAAGTTGCAAATTAAGCATTTAGATAAATACATATAGTAGCTGATAGGTATGTATGTATGTACCACAAATAATATATGATTTACGGGCGTTAATGTGCGCACAATATATTGTATAGCTAAAGGTGGCTTCCTCAAAATTGGTATGACAATATAAAGTGTAAGGAGCGATATTAATTACGCGTAATGCGCAAACGATGGCAATCATCAAATGTAATGAATGTTACACCATTATATCCTATATGCCATTCCACACAGTATATGACAGCTCACAATGATATTAGGATAGTAATGGCATAAAAATTGCGAGCAGTTAAAACCATATTTTTTATGAATGAAGAATGGAGTGGAACAGTTTTATATGTGGTTAATTTATTTCGTTGGTAGTAGTGATAAAGATGTCTGTAAAGTCGGACGATTTGGTTGCAGGTGCCGCTCACAAGATAGGAGAGTTAAAGCTCGACCCTTCCGACGATGATTTCAAAGAGCCATTTGACTATAAAGTGACAAGTGGACGTTGCTGGCATGTCGCGTTTTCTCCCGATGAGAACATATTCGCTTGGATTTCTTCGCCGAGGAAAGTCATTTTGATTCCGTGGGACCGAGAAAAGAATTGCTTGTAAGTTCACGAAAGCACACTTTATACATTTATACTTCAAATAAATATGAATGACGCTTGTAAAAAAAATGGTTTGGAATGCTCCTAGGGACACTCAGCCGTCAACCTCGAACGTTTACCTTAGTGGTCACGGTCCAAACAAAAATGGGAAGCGAGCGCCAATAACCATCGAGTGTGGTTATCCCGTCGTCTCTGTCGCATTTGGGAGTGGAACACCTGAGAAGAACCTCGTCAAGGTCTCAACGAGGCCGTACTGGACTCGATTTGACTTTACAAAAGACATTATAAGGTTATTTTCTCCGCTATATGACGTTTCACTCATGTTTCCTTGGATGTGATGATCATCATGATGAATTGTGTGCTTTCTCATAACGTCCGTCTATCCTCTCTCTTCCAGGGCTGGGATCTTAGTGATGATGGAAACATGTTTAAAACATTCTATGCTCATCAGGAAGCAGTTTTCTCGTGCTGTTGGTCTCCAAATGCCAATTTGATGGCTTCCGCTGGCTCTCAAAAGACTGTACGTACTCCCAACGATTATTACAAGGGCTTTGTGAGGTCAACACGAGCTTCTCGTGATGGCATTAAAAATTCATGAAATTTCCTCGTCGTTAGGTATTCGTTTGGGATATGACCAAGTATGAGATTTTACGGAAGCTGGACGGACACTGTCACAGTGTGGTGAGCTGCTCATTCAGTCCTGATGGCGCTGTCCTCGCAACAGCTTCCTGGGACACACAAGTGATTCTCTGGGATCCCTATCTTGGCAGCCGTCTCCACACCCTCAATCATCTCAACCCTCCACCAAACATGATTTACGCATCTGGCGCAAATAACGCATGGGTTCGAGGTGTTGCTTATGCCAAAAATGGTCTGAATGTTGCTACCATCTCTGATGATAAGTAAGTCTTCACTTTTAATCTGTATTCTTCACATATTCCCTGTATTAATCCTTGGGTGGGTAGCTTTTTCCTTTGAGTTTGTGGGATATATGAGATCCTTGACTTTTATTTGTGATGTTAAAAAAAACAGGCTAATCAGATTCTGGAACTTGGTGGGCGACGTTGATCCCGAAGGAATCGCTGGAGAAGATGAGGAAACTTTGGCATGCTGCTACTCACCTTCCGGGCGTTGTGTTGCCGTTGGGTAAGCAGTACACCACTTTATTCTCCAACATTGTGGGCAATCATTTATTTAAAAAAAAATTGTTTCCATTTTAGAACGGCAAAGTTCAAGGTTACATTCTACACATCTCCTCTTGAGCTTCCCAGACTGACTCATCTCGCCAGAATGGTGGTTCGGAAGCACCTTCGCACCTCTGACATTGACAGCTTGGATATTCCTGAACTGATGAAGACGTATTTGAAGTATGAGCTCTGGTAAAGGAAACAACTGCTTCATTTTGTTATTTGAATACATCGTCTCTATATTTTACTTCTCCACAATACATTCGCCAAATGCTATAAAACTGTATTCGACTAGGGAAACTTGTATATAAGCAATGATTGTCTTCAGCTGTAACTGCACAATATTCCCAAATGTGTAAAAGAATATTATGTAGCAATACAAAGGAAAATGCTACGTCTCCGTTGTGACTCGTTAAATAAATCTTGAGTAATACACTTAATTATGGGACTGCATCATAATTGTCGTTGACGAACTAATAAATGCCCGCAATTCATATTAAAATTTGTTAATCACGTCTTGTGTTTGCTCAAGAGCAACCACGGAGGTTCACATTGTCTACCACATTCTGCTTAAACCGGTGTTTCAATTTGGTAGTACTGTAATGCGTGTTAACAGAATAATTACATGTGTATTCAATAGCAATTTGTACGTTGACCCTCACACCGTGTTATACGTTTGTATGTAATATAGATCGAGTTTCATAATCCACATCGAGTATTTACATAATGAATAGTGATACAAATTTGATAGGTAAAAATGTCACATTTGTTGTTGTTTGTACAATGTTTTTTTTAGGTTTGATGCAATAAAAGCGGAATAAGGTCCAATAAACGTTTCTCTTGAATTTTGACCTAAAATTTATAGCGTTACCGAGACGAGTAATTTAATTAACGTAAAACATAATTTCTTTCGCAAAAAAATAGACGCTGAATGCATCATCATGTTTTGTTGACATAACAGTGCAAGGGTGGAACCCCTACAGTACACAGTACTCAGTTGAGTTCTCCCCTGGAGTACACAGTTGAGTAGTCCCGTGGAGTACTCAAACTGTGTACTCCCCTACAGTACTCAACTGTGTACTCCCCAGCAGTACTCAACTGTGTGCCTCCTGGAGTACACAGTTGTGTTGACTAAAATAGGTGGTTAAACAAGCACAAAACGGCACTCCAATGGGTGGGATGTTCCCGTGTATGCAAAATTAGCATTGGTTGTCTTTCTACTTATTTCGGTAGGTTAGGTTTGCATGCATCTTTTTATTGAATTTGTGTGTGGGCTCGATAGATGCCCATGTTTCTTTGAGTTCGTTGAGGTTAGGTTCTGTGAAAGGTTAGGTCAAGTCCGCAGAAGACTTACGAAGCATTTGAGAATTAATTTGAAATTTTGAAGGTTAGGTTTTGTGAAAGGTTAATTCAAGTCCGCACAAGAATTATGGAGCATTTGAAAATTAATTTGAAATCTTGAAGGTTAGGTTCTGGGAAAGATTAGGTCAAGTCCGCACAAGACATGAGCATTCGAGGATTAGTTTTTATTCCTTGAAGTTAGGTTAAGTTCTCACAAGACCCTTGTGAAACTAAAGTCTTTGCTATCCTATCAGGCTCAATATTTCCAGTTTCCACAACAATTTGCTTGCACAAAATAAACTCTTCGGATATGAAAAATACTCAACCTCAGCTTTCGATTAAAACCACTCACGGCCCTTCTACCGTTGGAGGAGAATGGTAGTGTTCCCAATACTTGTGCACTTTGCACTGTGTACTATTATGAGGGACTTCATTTGTGATAAGAAAATCCATTCCCGCGACAATTTTTTTCGACTTTTTAATAAAATATAGTCTATTGGTTAATTAAAATGTTAAGCCCAAATGTTAAGCCCGTTTTTTATCATTTTAAAATGTTAAGCCCAAATGTTAAGCCCGTTTTTTATCATTTTAAAATGTTAAGCCC